>JAAGKR010010726.1:12500-21737 GCA_011419295.1 Clarias macrocephalus | reverse complement strand
AAAAAAAAAAAAAGTTAATATATGAAAGGCATACAGACATTGTTGGTCCTACTGAACTGCTCTATAAATGGAGGATAGCTTATGTACATTATCTGCTTTATCCCAATGACATTCCTGTGACATACATTAATCCTTTGGAGCTCAATAAATGGTGCAAAACTAAATAGCCCTACATGTAATTCCAGTGCTTACTTACTTATCATGAATTAAGTAAAGCTTACTGTATATAAAATGCACAATGTACCAATTTTCCATTTCTATTATTGGATTTTTTTTTTATATATATATATATATATGAATGAAATCTACGTCTTGGGTTTTTAGGCTGATGGTTGATCACCATTCTTTGGTATAGTGTGTAAATGTTTTATAGGAAATAATCCCAATTTAATACATAGATTCCTACAAACAAAAGCAATGTGTAACTCCAGACAGCCTGTCTATGATGTACAGAAATATTTCTATCAAAATCTTTTGAGATGCAGAAAGTGGGCTTATGGAGTGAACAATGCCCATAACATTAGAAATGCATGTGTACTACAGTGGCCTTGCACCTGCAAAGTAGAATAAAAATGCCCATTTTACCCTTTTACCAATGGCCATTTTTGGATGAGTTAGATTCAGGTCTATGGTGTTGGTTTAGAAATGTATTCGGTGAATCCTGGCAAACACAAATAATGTCAGATGCAACACAGATACATTCTTAAACCAACCAGAACAAGCCACTCGAATTTTCCTGGGTCGTCAGCTTCCTACTACAGGATTGCTTTGAAAACCCATTATATATAAGTCTATAGCATAAGTCGACAATGATAGCCTCTTACCTCATTTTTGCTTGAGGCTTTGTTCTTATTAATATTGTTCTGCCCTCTAAAATCTATTGCTATAAGCTGCTGGTGAATTCTTAAAATGAAATATTTCAAGGAATTGTAGTATATAAAAACATTTCGTTTTGGATTGTACTTAAATAAAATCTATAACTCATTGCCTCACTCCATCACCTAAACTGACACGGTTGAAATTTTTCTATGCAAAAGAAAATCTACATTAAGCACTATTGCTTTGTACCATGCCCATGCATGATTGCTCCCTCTTTCCCTCTTTCCTTACTGGGCAGCAATATATAGTACTGTAATATTGTTGCATACCAGAGTACATTTGCGTATTCGCACTCTCCAAAACAGCAGGCGGAAGTATGCAACTAGTTGTGTCGCCAATAAACACAAACAGAAGAAGAGTTCAAGCAAGTCGATCTTCATGATATTCCTAAAATTACTGATATTTTGGAGAAAATGTCAACAGCAACCCTCTCAACTGAATCATTACTTTATCAACTAAGGTCATTCAGTTGAGGAGATGTCATTCAGGAGACAGATGGCGCCAATCATATCTTGTTCTAAACAGCGGTCCACTAAGGTTGTTTACCTAAGGTTGGATGCGGACAGCTGTATCAGTTTGAGTCTAAGTTTCTTGGAATAATTTGATTTGATTTGATTCGAGCCGTGCCTGAGTACGCCGTATAATGGTTCAAGATCACCGTTTCAAATTGACTCAATAACACCAGCCTGATCCATGAACTTTGGATTCAAATGCAGTGGAAACCATAGTGTGAAAGCATCCTAATTTATACGAATATACATTGCCTGGCCAAAAAAAGTCGCCCACACTAATATTTAATTTAACCGCCTTTTGCAGTGATTATGACCATGGCATTGTTTTGATAAGCTTATGCACTGCCACTATGTTAATTTCAGTCCAGAGTTGCATTAATTTCTCTCCACGATCTTGTATTGATAATGGAAGAGTCGGAAAGGATTCTCCAGCACATCCCAAAGATTCCCAATGAGGTTAAGGTCTGGACCCTGTGGTGGCCAATCCATGTGTGAAAGTGATGGATTATGCTCCTTGAACCACTTTTAAACAATTTTAGTCAAATGAATCCTGGCATTGTAATCTTGGAACATGCCTGTGCCATCAGAGAAGAAAAAAAAATCGATTAATGGATGAAATCTGTTCATTTTGTATAGTCAGGTAGTCATCTGATCTGATTTTTGGGCACATACTGTAACATTTCTGAGCCTAGACCTGACCAATTGAAGCAACCCCAGGTCACAACACTGTCCACACAGGCTTGTACGGGGTAAAAAGAGAGGCAAATGAATTGATGAACCTGCAGTATCATGTCTAGGTGCATCATTTCATTCACTTCTCTTCTTACCCTGATGCTCCCATCGCTCTGGGACAGCGTAAATCTGGAACCATCAGAACATGTTTTCCAGTGCTCCACAGTGCTCTTTTTATAGTCCTCTTTGACCCTTCTGAAAAAAGGGGAACATCATTGCCACCACCACCGGATATGTCTTCTGACATAGTTTTTGTAGAAATGAGAAGCGACTCACTGCATCAGTTATGGTTGTTGCCAGCTGAACCATATTAATCACTGCAGTAATTATCCAATGAAGGGCTCTTAAGTATTTCATTAGATAAATCCAGGTGGTGACTTGTTTGGCCGGGCAACTGATCAAATATTTCTTTTTATTCTGGACACAGGATTGTTCATTTCCTTGCCTAAGAGACAATTAAAGGTACGTTACATGTATAATCCCAGGTAAAAGATGAGGAATGTGCATGTAACACACACAGAAATGTATCAGTAATAATTTCATACCACGCATAAATGTATCAGTCATAATTCCATATTATAGTTATTATAGTGTTACACTGCAACCATGACAACAAAAAGAACAGCAACAATACCCTCCCTTACCATAGAACCCTATACAGAACTCTCCCTGCAGCTCATAACTGCTCATTTGTTTCACTTTAAATGAAGGCAGCTCTTTCCCATTTGACCTGCTGGAGGAAACTGAGATAAGAGAGGAGGGAGAGCCTGACCACAGACGCCTTCCGAGTCCAGACTGTTAGCTTTTTAGCGCCGATCTGGTTACAGTGCTGTGAATGGCAAGTTCTCAGCCTCCCCTGAGAGACAGGAGCAGGATTCCTGACTCCAGTACAGAGACGAGGTGCTATCCGTCAAACAGTGGCTGTGAAAGCTCTACCTGCAAGAGCTCTCTGCTTGAGATGGAGGAAGTTAAAGCTCTGCTGACAGGACCGCCAAAACTGTGTCTGTGCCTTCCCGGGCCGCTGGGAATAGTCGGTATCGGCTAGACCAAAGATATTGAACGTGGTAAAGATTGGATGCAGACAGCTGTATCAGCTTGAGTCTGGGTTTCTTGGAATAGTAAGGTTCAGTCTGGGTTAGGAGTCGCACTTCAGTTTATATCGATATTTAAATGAATATGAAACAATAAAATGGTTTTGGAGGAGACACGATTAAACCCATGCACTTGGAAAAAGAAAAAAAAAACACACTTTACAATCTACTGTAGATAACTAACAGCTTTCTAAGGAATAAAATATAGCAGGACAATAGCAAGTCCATTCAACGTGTGTAATTCTTCTTATATCACAGTAATTTGACAAAGAAAACCTTTGTAGATTATTAAATAATCAAATGTATTGTTGCATTAAATTTGGGGGAATGTCATCACATACTGGATCTTATAGCACTTAAAAAATCTCACTTTTTTTCTTTCTCTCTTTTATTTTAAATTTTATACGTATATATTAGGGCACATTTAAAGCTTCAAAATGATACATTTTAAACAAGTTAATATTTGTCATAGAGATCTCCAGTACGTGTCTGTTAATTTTCCAGCTGAAATACAGCTCAGATACTGATTTTCTTTCTGTTTGACTCTAAAGCGCACCATGTGATTGGGTGTAGTTTTAAATAAACCACCCTGAAAGGCCCCTTTGGCGTGGTGCAATTTCCCAGCCAATCAGAACACAGAAACTGAAAACAGCTGGAGAAAAAAATATCCCCTTTCAGCACATTATAGTGCATTTCCAACTTGTATTCCGACAAACCATACATGTGAAAAAAAGGTGATTTTTTTTATTAGTAACTGAATTATTTTAAGTATATTATTATATTATGTAATTTTACCATGAAACAGGAATACAGAAATTTATTTATCCTGAAAACTTTAATATAGCGGAAAAAAGTGACCATAAAAAAAATCTCCTTATGTTAAAGAATTTCTAAACATATTAACTAATTGTTAAATAACAACAATATTTTTTTTCTTTTGTATAAGTAGATTTTGCTTTTAAAAAGCATCCACCATACAAGTCCCTTCTCATATATATATATATATATAGAATATCTGTAATTTGCACTACAGCCAGTTAAAAGAACTTACAGAACCTCATCAGATTAAAGAATTCAGTAGTTTAACAATTGTATAATTTTGGTTAATTATTGTTCGTTTTTTTAATAGAATGCGTTTTATTTCAATTATTAAAGCATTATTCAAGTATCACCTGACCTGTAGTAATATAGCTATATAAGAGAAGGACTTCATCCATTGTATACACTGCATCCATAAGGGGCTTTTCATTCATGACAAAGTATTAAGCTGAGGATCTATAGCTCTTTCAGTGCAGATTAACTATTTTCTGCTCTCCTGACCCTTCTGATGACCCCTGTGCACTGAAGTCAAATACCCCAGCAGGTCTTAAAATTCGCCCCTCAAATAAATCCTGTGCCAGGATAAAAGACCTCATCATACTATTGATAGAGGTATTGATTAATGTAAGCCTAATTAGCTGCAGTTGAAGAGCATAATTGAAAATACACCTGCTGCCTTTTTAGTGGGTAGGGATGCAGGATAGACTCCTGTCGAGGTTGCTCTCAGTTAATAACTGAAACAGTCGTCTACTAATAAATCTCATTTTCCTCCTGAATGCATTGACGCTTTGTTCGAATGGCTTTTCATTATTATTTTTTTCCATATGGCTGACTTCCAGACAGCAGTGTATGTGTTAGTGACCCTTAGTAACACGGGTGGTTTTACAGTAGATAATATAATTGTATTATTATTATTATTATTATTATTATTATTATTATTATTATTATTATTATTATTTTAAGATGAAATGTAGTTCTATTAATCAAGGCCTCAGTTAAGTGTAGTGCATTTACTGTACATATTTACTACATTATTAGCATCAAATACTGCATGTTACCAAATCAGTTATATGTCACATGATAATGATAATGATAATGTGATAATGCTTTTTCAAGATTCCTTGTTCAATAATCTTTGTTTTGATACCAAGTTTATAACTGTATCATATACAGTTGCTGATATATGGCCAGTGAGAGTTTATGAGAAGAGCATTGGAAAACTCTTGAACTCATATTTTTAGAATATTTAAATGAGGATTCTGGGATGAAGTCAAAAAGAAGGAGCCCTCAGACTACCCCTAAAAATTTTAATAAATGTTTTTCTATCACCACCTGACCAACCAGCTTGGATGGTGTTCATTAATAAGCTTTAAAACATTGTTCAAGCATTCAAACATTGTTAAAACCTTCTCAAGGCTGTTGAAGTAGCAGCAAGATAAGGTATTTATCAGCTGATGTTTGCCAAAATCGGCACGGTGGCTTAGTGGTTAGCATTGTTGCCGTGCACCTCCCAGGTCCGGGTCAGGGTCCGATTCCTGCCTTGTGTCTGTGTGCATGGAGCTTGCATGTTTTCCCTATGATGCTTGATGGGGTTCCTCCGGTTTCCTCCCACAATCCAAAGACATGCAGGTTAGGGTTATTCCCAAATTACCCATAGTATGTGAATGCGCGTATGAATGTGTATGCGCCCTGCGAATGACTGGCACCCCATCCAGAGTGTACCCCACCTCGTGCCCCAAGTCTCCTGGAATAGGCTCCAGCCCTCCCTACAATTCTGTATACAGAATAAAGCATCAAAGATGAATAATTAGGTAAGTGGTCAATTTTACCTATTGCAATCTATTGGCCATAGTTTAAAATGAACCTGTTTGACTTAATACCAAGCTTCACCTGGCGGGCAAGTCACATGTCATCGGAAAATATATTGTAGCTTTTGGATTTGCCTTTGAATGATATAATGCTGCAGTATATTAAAAGGTTATATCCCACTAGATTTGTAATATATCATGTATGGGTCATAAATATGAACGCAAGCAACGCAGATAGCTTTTTTCAGCAACTTCAACTCTGAGGATCTCAAGAATTCAATAGATCTCTATGTCAGTTTCACTGTATGTGAGTTACAGTATGATGTAATAAAGCCATGTTGAGGCATTTTGTAATTTTACACATAGGTAAGCACTTCATTTTCATTTTTAATACAAAATAGGATTCATGTAGAATAGATACTTCATTTAGAGAATTCTAACCTGAATGGCAAAATTCCTAGATTTACTTTGAAATGAAAAGCACTTTAGCATTTGAGTCTGTCTAACTCGCTCATGTCCTCATCTGTACGCTCCATTCAAGCAAATCAGCTTCCAAAGCTTTGCTAATACCGCCATCAAAACCATTGTGTTTGTCATCTTGTAGATCGCTCTGCATTACAAGTTGAAGTTTTGCAGTGTCTGGTGTTGTCCTATTAGACACCATTGTGACCATGCTAGAATTGGCAGCATGGCAAGTGACTGCTTAATTCTCAAGGAAATATCTAAACTAAAGCAAACAAATTAGCACCAGAGCACACATACAGTCACAGTATAAATATACTTAATGTGTTTCAGGGTGAAGTATTTCTTTGAAGGCTTGTGCTTCCAGTCATTAAATAAATATTGTTGAGTCCTAAAGAACTCGAGTGCTAATACGCTAGCACTTCCTACACGTTGTTTCAAAATATGCTTATGCAAAACTACATAGTGACTGAGTGCTAGTTTGACTAATCACACCAATTAGCAAACAGACTCTCACAGCCTTTGTCAAAGGATATATATCAAAGGAAAAAGCACAGGAGCTTTCTTTATATCACACATTTCAGAGAGAAAAAGCATCGCCAGGCCCGAACCCTGCCATCAGTGACGATCAAAGACAGGCTGGGAAGACAGCTGTCAGACATCCACCTTCAAATGCATCAAACATAATTACATCGAGTGCAGACCTGACTTGGACAACAGTGTGTGTGTGTCTGTGTGTGTGTGTGTGTGTGTGTGTGTGTGTGTGTGTGTGTGTGTGTGTGTGTGTGTGTGTGTGTGTGTGTGTGTGTGTGTGTGTGTGTGTGTGTGTGTGTGTGTGTTTTGCCTCCCAGCCTCTCTAAGCCTTGAATAGTCAAGAAGAAATGAGCCTGAAACAATATTCTTTTCCTCTGTACGCTCCGTGCAAGTAATTGTCCTGATTTTCAGTCTCAAGGCCTCGGACTCAAAATGACTTCATTGTGTAAAAATGGCTTTATTTTGAGGCACCTGATCTTCATCCGATGGTATTTTGTCACGGGCTTTGAAGAGCGCCAAGATTCATATATACAGAAATATGAGCAAATTGCAGCATTTTTCTTTTATTTCAGAGACACAAATGTAATTGGATCAAGAGTGAGGGAATTACATCCGTCCTTATTGACACTGCCATTCTGTCTAGGCTCTATTGCATTGGCAAAAACACACAAAAAAATGCAACAATAATATATTTTTTTTTGTTTTCGCGAATATTGCTTCTTTGTATTACTTCTATTTTACAAAGCCAAAGCCTCTCATGGAAGGCCTTGAAAAATGCACCGGAGACACATTTAGTGCTGCGTTAAAAAAGAGGGTATTGGTGCCAGTGGGATAAGTTACACAGCCTGAACAATTGAGTTAATTAAATGGTCTGGGGAATTTCTAAGGTCTTCATGAGAATGCATCGTGGATCTTACAATTAAACACACTAGTGTTACTTGTATTTTCCTACATTACAATAAGGCATATTTTAGAATATTTCCACAGGAGTGATTATTAGTAATAGTACATAATCAATGGCTTGTGCTCATGGCAACGTGTAAAAACACATTGCATATCTCAACTAAACAAACTGCAAGTTAAAGGGTTGTGTTTGTTTCATTATAAATTTCCTGTTCTGCAAACAGGGAGTAAAGTTTGTCACCCTGGATGTGAGTACAATGGACACCCATCCATCCATGAACTTCTGTAGTCCAACTAGGGATTGTGGAGGCCAATGGTGACCAATTTATTTATTAATATATTGTATGACCATGGTAGGATCTCTGGTTAACATTTACACACTACGGGTAATTTGGGAACGCCAATTAGCCTAATCTGCATGCCTTTGAACTGTGGGAGGAAACCGGAGCACAATGGGGAGACCATGCAAACATGCACACAGACTCGGCACGGGAATCAAACCCAGGACCTGGAGCTGCAATGAGACAGAGCTAACCACTAAGCACTGTGCTGCACAATGGACGTAACCAGAGTCAAGTTCCACAACCCTGAAAAAATCTATTCCAACTGAGCTAAATCAAGTTGGCACCTTTCAAAGTTATGGCGTATTTAGTACAAATGTAACTACTAACTGAACTAGCTGTATGGCTAACCAGAACTAGCCATATGTCAAAAGAGAAATAGGAGTGGACTTTGGCGCGGAACAAGGGTTGTGGAATTTGATCCTGATTACTTACACTGAACTCGTCTTCAGGGTGACAAATTTCACATTTACAATGACTAAGATCTATTGCAATGTACATAAATGCACCTCTATTATGATTTAAGTAAGACTTGGAAAAAAAATAATTAACTTTAATGACAAGCTAGAACACCATCAAGGACAAAGTTGTTGTTCTATTTTGGTTCTTAGAAGTTTTTCCAATGTCTTTTTATTTATTTATTTATTTATTTATTTATTTATTTATTTATTTATTTCATTTTTCCATTATGCAGTGTGTTCTCAATATATTATATACATTTTACCTTGATCATTAATTTTCATGAATTATTGCTAGGCTAGGTAGTTAGCTATGGTCGCTAAGAGCATTGCTATGGTTACAGAATGTGTCACATACAGTAAGACTTTTTTTTTTTTTTCGTGTCAGCACAAAAGTTGGTCCAGCCAGCACGTAAATACAAGCACCTAACTGACCGATTTCAAACTAATTTTTGTTTGAGGTAAATGCTTATATAATTACTTATACAGTATTTACATTATATGTTAACATCTTTAAACTTAACTGTAAATTATATACTACAAACTGTTACTGCATTAAACAATTGTATGCAACTTCATATATCTGGTTATCCCTAATCAAAGCTCACGCTCTTACACAAGGGCAATTGGGAATTGTTTGCCCACACTGCTGTAAAATATTTAGACCAGCACCATGGCAGCACCGATTACTCTATCTA
>JAAGKR010010726.1:0-7500 GCA_011419295.1 Clarias macrocephalus | reverse complement strand
GTGCAGATACCTACAGAAACTTTGTGCTTGTCGATTTACAGAGAAATGTTTCCAATATAATTGGAAGGAACTTCATCGTGCAGCCTGACAATGACCCAAACACAACAATCAGCATAATTGGGATCTTAGTTTTCTAGTCAGTCACCAGACGCATTTCTTCTCATGAAGAGAAAACTGAATTGAGAAACCACCAAAACGAACAACGTGAAGAATACAAACCAGGGATCATCAAAAAAACAAATCATGCAACAGGTTGATGTAGTTGTCAGTGGGTCACCAACTTGATGTAGTTGAAGGGATATACTGTATAGCCAAGTATTCATTTATACTTGCTTTAACTGATTACCATATTTCGAAAACATCTTCTGTTATTGTAGCCCATCTTGGTTGTGTATTTGTTTTCGGACATAGTTAAGCTTAAAACAGTCAAACAAACGGTGGTTTGTTCTGAAGGATGCTCAGTAAAACTTACTAACTAAATTTCTTATAAAACTGCACAGATTTTACCTCTAATATTTGGCTTGATTGTCTTAAGCTTTGATTACAGTCCCAGTCTGCTGGCAAAGTCTCACTCTTTCACAATTCGAATCCTGGAACATAACCATGGCAACAAGAAAATAAAACCCCATCGGTTAGTACATTCAGGTAGTCAGCTGACTTCGTTTTATTGCCACATATCAATGCTGAGGCTAGACCTCGCCAACTGAAGCAACCCCACATCATAACATTACCTTGAGGCTTTTACATCGTGGGATAGGGTAAATTTCTCTCTCTCATTCTCTAAACTACTTATCCTGTAGGTAAACTACTTAGGCCTGAAGCCTATTCCAGAAGACTCAGGGCAGGATACACCCTGGATGGGGTGCCAATCCATGGCAGGACACACTATCACACCAATTCTCACACACTGTGGGCAAACTCCATGCACATACAATAGACCTAAGGTGGAATTTAGGTCCCAAGCATGATGACATCAGCCCTATTGTTTTCCTATGGGTTTTTTTTTTCCACCATGCTTTTTTTCCACCATCTTTTAAGAGTTACTGGAGGTCTAAATATAACATTTCCCATTTTTCTAAAATTGTGTCTTAATGGTATTGGGATATCTCCTTTTTAATGCATGTGCCCACTGTGCTCGCTTTCTTTCTGGTGTGCCCTGGCACCGATGGCGCAGGGTGCTTGGGCCCAGTCATCGTTGCTTGCAACTATATTTTATTTAGTTGTTCTAAGCAAACAAATGTGATATTGACCATGCTAACTGTGCAGTATACAGTATTTCCTCATGCTTAGCACAAGCTTGTGTAAGTCCATGCAAAGCGCATGCTGTCTCTAAAGAAAAAAGTGATATGGCGAATACCAACTAATTTGGAATACAATAATATAATTTGTACTACAAATTATGAAAATTGGAAATTGGTATTTTCACTGGTGCTTTCAGACTTTTGAACCCCACTGTATGTAAAACACAACATATCATTTTGTGATACGTCATATGTTGCTCCAAAGATACATTCATAGAGGAGAATCTTGACTCACTCAAGAGGTATTCATTATGCCCAAAAGCCTTAAGAGTCTTTATAGAAACTACACAATAATAGGGAGTCTAAAGAATGGAAGACCAATGGGTCCCTTGATTAGAGACATTGCTTTGAGAGAGATCAAAAAAATGCTTCACTTCAAGCCCTTGCATTTATCTTCATATTACCCTTGACCTGAGCCTGCAAAAAAGGACACAATAATGAATAAGCCCACATGTATGCATCCAGGTGTGCATATCCAAATGAATAGCTAAAAAAGCAGCTTTTTCTTATTTTCTTTAAAAAAAAAAAAATCAATTTGTGCAGAAAGAGGAGGCTGCACACCACGAAGCTAGAAACATACAGAATTTGTGCGTCTCGGGTATCTCCAGTATATTTGCGAGAGGTTGTGTATTCATGTCCGCAAAACCAGTCCTTCACAGTTGAGTGGGTGGATCTTGGAGGTCAGGATGGAGACACCATTCTTCTCTGTTCGGATAGATATAGCAGGTGTGTGAGACCCAACTGAGGCCTGCATGGTGACAAAGGTCATCAAGACTTCACAAAGGTCTTGTCTTTCTTAACCACAATCCATTGTCAGGCGTTGTGGTGTAAATTGATATGCTCTCTGAACTGCTCACCAGAAGCTGGCCAGGCGATAATAATCAGGAAAGGGCAGATGACACCGACTATACGTCCATCTGAACAACAAGAGATCATTTAATATTACCTAAATTAGTGAGCATTCATTTTGATTCTGTTTGTTTTTGTGTCTTTTTTGAGCCTTAGGATTTTATCTCATTTACATTGAAAGATTAAATGATCACAGCTGCCATGCTTTACAACCAATACTTCCTGTTTAATGCTTTCAGTGTCTTGTTTGTTGTGGAGTGAACTATAAATGTTCAAATTAGAAAAATCCGAATGGTTCATGAAGTATCGCTCAGTGTGTGATCAATAATCTAACACATTAAGTTGCACCACTGGAGTCCTTTATCACATAGCACAAGTAGTCCATGTTCTACAGGAGTGCAACCTTTGGCCTCGCTCCAATTCCATCCAGTCTAAGGGAAGTTCAGCCAATGCGGAAGCATCACAAATCATAAGTGAGTGAAATGCCATAAATGTGTCATGAAGTGCTTTAATGCACTCCTAATGCACTTCTCCCAACAGCTATAGGAGAGATTTAATAGCAGTGCGACGAAAGGGCACACCAAGCTGCTAAAGTAATTCTTGGAATGAATCCCATCTACATATTGCTGTACTGCAGCTCATGGAAGTCTGGAGATTTTAGGTTTTCGTATTGTTTTGACTCCTCCCCACAGACAAATCCTGCAGAGAAATGTTTTATTGTGTGAAATAGTCATCATACTTAACAGGACTTTAAGACCATCAAGTGATGAGAATAGAATCTACTACATGAAATACAGTATATACTGTATACTGTTTAGTGCAGCTTATGGTGAATTTTGCTTCACAACATTGCATGTAATTATTCTTATAGCCAGGAATTACATACTGAAGTTGAATTTTGTTTGAGCATGAGGCTTTGAGAGAAAAAGAAAAAGAAACTAAATAAACTTCATTTTATTTATCAAAGTATTTTTTGCTATTACTAAAGTAATGTATTATTGCTCAGTGTGTGATCACACACTGATAGTCATAGAACTATCAACTTGATCAGAGTTTGAAGTCATTTAATTAACTTTCCCATGGGCAAAATTTTTGACTCATTCCCATTGATGTCTAAGATGTCTAATTATTATTATTATTATTATTATTATTATTATTATTATTATTATTATTATTATTATTATTATTTATACTGTACATATAATAAAAAGATGTGAAAATATTTGCGGAAAATATTTTGGGGGAGACGTGAGATGAGTAATAGAACACATCAAGATGGGTTTTTGGCATTTTTGTTGATCTGTTTGTCTGTTTGTTTGTGCATGCATGACGTAAAAACTACTGAGCAAATTTTATGAGGGTTTTCACGTGTGTATTTGGCCAAGTTTGAGGTAATATATACTGTATGCTTAATTCCGTTGCAATTAACAAACAGGAAGAAAATATATGCTATTTTGAAATTAAAATAGAAAACGACCCTTATAAATCATTTAAAAAATTGACCTTGAAAAAATCATTAGTTTACCTCAAAATACAACAGATGACATTGTACATTTGTTAATAGGCGCATATGAGTGTGCAATTTAAACCTACTTAATAAACGTGATCTCACTCCTCACTCCAACGTTAAAACATGTGCTTGTATATATATATATATATATATATATATATATATATATATATATATATAAATCCTAAATCATAAAATTAAACAATAGTAAAATTTTTGTTAGTGTATGTAACGACGCGGGTCACGCGAGGGGCAGAGCAACGCATAAACTGTTCAGACCGGGCAGAACCACGTGAAAACCCAGGTTGCTACCACTCAGAGTTCTGAACAGGCAAAGGCGTGGCCATATATACACGCAGTTGCCAGGCAACGCCGCCATCAGGCAATCAGCCTGAATGAGCCGCACCTGAAGGCGTGTCTATTTAAGGGTTCTGATACCGGCGCACTTCGTGCGATCATTTAGGTAGCACCGGTAAGGTATCAGGGCCAAAGAAAAAGACAAAGACAAAGACAAAGACGAAGAAAAGAAAGAAAGAAAGAAAATAAAAGACAGACAGACAGACAGACAGTGTGCTGTTCAGAATCCCAGCCTCTGTCTGTTTAAGACGCCAGCAAAAGTGAGAGAGAAAAAGAGAAAGAGAGCAAAAAAAAAGAAAAAGAGAGAGCGACACGCATCAGTTCATCTTGCGCGCTCAAGTTAAAAGTGCAAAAGACACAAACCCCTCTCTCTCCTATAAATCCTCGGTAAGGGCGAAGGCCCCGAGAGGATGAAAGTTCTGTTTTATTTTCCAGAGCCCCATCCGTTCTCGTTCTCTTGTTTACAGTTTTCATTTGTTTCCTTTTAAGTTTCTTAATTAATAATCCCACGCTATCTCCAAACGAGAAGGTCTTCCCGTGCGTATCACAAGCACTCTCACAGCCTCCTATTTTGTTCACTCTCTCTATAGCCCAGCATAAGGGCTCTTATCAATAAAAAAACGTTGCGTAGTGCAGCTCTCCATACCGCACCACGTAACAGTGTACATGTTAGCTACATTTTCAGGAAAAGATAATGATCCATTATATTGCATATAGTTTTGCACTGAATATACTCAATTTAAGAAAAATAAACCTCGAATAAGCTGGTTATGTTCCAAGTAATGACTGGTTTGGTGACTGTTTATGTTCACACTTATTAGCTATGCAATAATGTCTATGTGTGGTAGGCTGGGAAAACCCACCAGATGTTGTTACGGTCGATTTATGGCAAACAGATTAAAGCATTTTTTTTTCCTCCTTATGACTTGAGCACTAAAGTAAAGCAAACCTTGCTTAAACATTTTGCAGCTGTTGGGTTAAATAACGTGCCCGTTCCTAAAGATGTTGTAAGTGCTAGCTTGCTAGCTATGTATGCTTTGCTCATGCAGTGTGAATGCCACACCTCGAACAAGTTGTTGGTTAAGTGCAAAAGTTGCAACAGGTGCAAACTTACAGTAACAGACCTAATAGACTTATAAATGGTCTAAACGCCAGCTGTTCTATTATCTGTGATGTGTATATATAGATATACAAGATCTGTGATTGTGACAATAGTCGAATTATAATCATAAATATAAAACAGAATTGACTGAATAAATCGATGATTATTTCAGCACTGATGTACAGTAATAGCAAAAAAGTAATCAATCCAGTCAAGAGGAACAATGAGGCAGATGGTGTCAATGGTGTTTACATTAGCAGTTGTGATGCCAATTGTTATGGATCATTTCCATTGTACACATACTCTAAGATCCTTGATAGAAGTGTCACAAATGTTGATTTTACCCTATCTTCCTACTGTAGGTAGGGTGTTTACTTACTTACTGTCAGATGAGGATTATATCAAATCAGGTTAACTCCAACAAAAGGGCAACATATCAAGACTAACTTACTGAAGTATGTGGTTTACAGTACAACATATAAACGATACTTACCCTTTGCTTTTAAATAAAATAAAGAATACTGGCTGCTGAAATTTTAAATCATATGCAGGAAAATGTATATTCAGAAAAAGAGAATATACATCAAAGAGAAATATTTTATTCAGAAATACAGTGTTATAGTCTTGAGCATGCTTCTTATCCTTCTATGTACATTTCTTCTTATGAAATGAAATGAAATTATTTAGATTAAATTAAAGGAATAAGGACAACAGTTTTACTGTGACAAGCTACAAAATGACTAAAGATACAATTTAAAAATTATTTGTTTATGTAATAGCCCTAGCAGCCACCTCATTTCCCCTCTTGTTCTGTTCCAACCACTCATCATTCAGCATCACCAGCATACTACTTATTACTAAATATACTGTCATCTGTCATCATCTGCACCTGTTTCTGCCTGGTTTGTTTCTTTTTAAATTATTCATTGATTTCTACGTAACAAACAAAAAGATTTAAAAAAATGAGAGCCAAATACGTGCCAAAAATAAGAGCCAAAAAGTCCTTTAGGATAAAATGAACAAAATTTTAAGAAAGGAGGGGTAGCTCAAGATTTTTGCATAGTGATGTACAGTATATATGATAAGATGTGTTCAAATCTGACCATATATAGTACATTTTACATATAATATTCCAGTTATACACCATATGGTCAAAACACAGTATTGGTGCTGATTTTATGTTTTCTTATGTTTTATATATATAATACAAATGTCTGTGTTCAAGCAGCTACTTCTGAAGTTTATGCAACATGGAAGTGACCCATCTTGCTTCCCTAAAAATTTTGAAGTTCGTTTTGGAGAGATGATTTTATACACGCCACCAACTTTTCAGTGTTAAACTGTCTTGCTTCAAACTATAATTTAAAATGTAAATTATTGATATGTCTTTGAGTATTGATACTAAAATTGGTTTAAGCTTATATAATTTATTTATATAAGCATATGACCTGTAAAAATTGTTGCTTAAAGTGGTTTTTGGGAAAAACTTAACAAAAGCAAATAAATGACCGCAACCATGTCAAATTCATGTTGCAATGTCTTTACAAATTTTGCACTTTAGAATAATACACTTTTTCAGGTTTATGTCTTTTCATGTAAA
The DNA here is from genome assembly GCA_011419295.1 of Clarias macrocephalus. NCBI lineage: Eukaryota > Metazoa > Chordata > Actinopteri > Siluriformes > Clariidae > Clarias > Clarias macrocephalus. The sequence continues at coordinate 781 of JAAGKR010010726.1, read as the reverse complement.
ATCTAAATTAGGCAAATTTTATTTGAATGACAATTAAGATCATTGAATGATTTGTATTAAAAATTACAATCTTTTTTATTTGATAAAAAATATGAATTTGTATGCATATTTACAAAAATACGAGGCATGTATCGGGAGATAAAAAGCTTTAAGTATTATGAAAAAGGGTGTTATATAATCCTAACTGAAAATTAACTTTTTAGCACCAATACCATGTTGTGGCTGATAAGGTTTGCTTCATGTTATAATGTATATGTTTTTGTTATACCTTATAAATGTATAAAGCAAGTGATGAAACTTACTAAAAGTTATAAGTTCATCACCTGGTAATCTCTTAACCAGATAAATGATGACTGAGGAATTCCATTTACATAGTGTATGTTAAATTGTTTAATTTTTTAAAATGGAAATAACAAGAGATTGTCTTAACAAGACGATTGAATATGGTATTCCAGCAAGTTAGATACAGTATTAAACTCTGTTTCTAAATGTAAAATATGACCTACAATGAATATCATAATTGTCTGTCCACTTCAGGTCAAAAATGAAGCTGTACAGTCAAATGAAAGTAGCAAACTATTTTGTGTTGGATCAGAGGAGTTAAACTGTTGAGGAATATGCTTTGCCATGTGGAGGTGTAAAAGGACATTGTTAGGCTCTCAGGAGTCCCTCGAGTGTACAGTTTTCACACAAGCTGAGCTTTGGCACTTATTTTAATTCTCAAGGCATGTGGCTACACAGCAGTGTTAAAAGGTCAATAAGAATAGATATATTGAGTGTT
>JAAGKR010010725.1:7714-21739 GCA_011419295.1 Clarias macrocephalus | reverse complement strand
AAGACATAGCAACATGGGTCCCTAGAATGTTTGATCGCTCATATTAATTAATTCACAGAGATTGCACAGATTATCTCATCTGCTGGTGTTTACACTAAAACACAAATGACACACAAACACTCAATATACCAAAACCACTTCTGTATTATACAAAACAGACCCCGCAGTGCACAAAACATGACTATTTACATTTATATACAAAATATTTTGGTGTGTATGTGAAATGATGTATAGTCTCGAGTCCTGTGTGTGCTTGCGCGTGTGTGCGTGCAGGAGTGTGTCCGTGAGTGTGTGTGTATTGTAATGGTCAATCCCGGGAGTACGATGATGAAAAATCTCTGTCCTGTGACATTGTCCCAAAGGTGAGTAATCCAATGTTGTTGTAACTGCAGAGACAAAAGGATTCACAGATTCCACTGCGCTGGGTGAAAAAGATGTGTATAAGCAACAATGGTGCGTTCGCCTCTTATTTGCAGCTTTACTTTATTGCGTATTTGCGCTTCACTTTAAACATGGTCAGCTGACCTCCTCGCGTCACCGAGATTCCCCTCGTGATTCGGACAGAAAGTCTTGCGAGAGTAAAAACACGGAACCAAAACACAATTGATGGGAACAGATTATAAAGCATCCAACGGGATTTAAACATAAAATGATCAGCAGCTTAATAAAACCCCATCATGTGGCTGCGCTAAATGTTATCAAGGACGGGATCAAGAGGAAAACTGAGCCGCTTTCAATTTGGTTTTTAAATCAGCCGGTGCCGAAAGAAATCATTAATTAAGGTTAAGTGAGGTTTAATGTCTATTTATTTCATATTTTATTTCGTTTACAGGTCTTTTATAAATGTTTTGATTGCTTTTATATGCAAAAATATAATTATAGTGTTGGAAATTGGTAATATTTTTGGCTGGAACGGATTATCTGCATTTATGTTATTTCCTATGAAATATCTATTTTATATTTCACAACATGAAATTTCCTCCTGAATGTGTAAAATTTCTACGCTGATGTATCACTGTATTTCTGTAGTTTAGCACTGCACTAGTAACTTTGCTCAGCTCTCACATTAACATTGTAGTTACTGACTATCTGTAAGTTATATAGTGTGAAATCACATCTATAAACCTGTCTTACAGTTACTGTGATCATCACTACTGAATGTTTAGAATTTCCTTTGGGATCAAGTATCTATCTATCTATCTATCTATCTACTGCATCTAACAGTAACAGTAGAAGAGTAATATTCAGATTTACTTACATTGATTTTCTGGATGCTGCAATCACAGGCATCACCTTCAGAAGAACAGATTCTGTTATCTTTGCTGCACTGATATATTTATTCAGGTCAAACTCTTCCAGCTCCTGTGCTGATGTCAGTAACACAAACACTAGAGCAGACCACTGTGATGAAGAGAGTTCACTTCGTTTTCCAGATTTCAGGTAGTGTTGGATTTCCTCCACTAGAGAATCATCACCCAGTTCAATCAGACAGTGTAACAGATTGACAGATTTCTCTGTAGGAAGATCTTCACTGATCCTCTTCTTAATGTACTGAACTGTTTCCTCTGTGCTCTGGGAGCTTCTTCCTGTCTGTGTTACTAAGGCTTGTAAAAGTTTCCGATTGGACTCCAGTGAGAGACCCAGAAGAAAGCGAAGGAAAAGATCCAGATGTCCAGTCTGACTTTTTAAAGCCTGATCTATAGCACATTCATGTACATCTGAGATTTCCATATAGTCCCATTCATCGTCCTGCCACTGAGCAAAGTCATTTTCCATATCCTCTCTTTCAAGTACATTTCTCTTTTCCTTCATGAACTTCAGGTGCACATACAGAGCTGCGAGATGCTCCTGAACGCTCAGATGAACAAAGCAGTACACTTTACTCTGGTGAAGCCCAAACTCCTCTCTGAAGATCTGCGTACACACACCTGAGTACACTGCTGCTTCTCTCACATCAATGCCACACTCTCTCAGGTCTTCCTCATAGAAGATCAGGTTCCCTTTCTCCAGCTGCTCAAAAGCCAGTTGTCCCAGTTTAAGAAGCATTTCTTCATCACTCTCCTGCTTCTTTGAGTACTTTTCTCTTATGATGTTTGTTTGAATGAAGAGGAAGTGTGTGTACATTTGAGTCAGAGTCTTGGGGATCTCTCCACTCTCTGCTTCACCCAACATTCTCTCTAGAACAGCGGCTGAAATCCAGCAGAAGACTGGGATGTGACACATGATGTAGAGGCTTCTTACTGACTTCAGGTGTGTGATGATGTTATTGGCCAGGCTCTGATCACTGAACCTCTTCCTGAAGTACTCCTCCTTCTGTGGGTCATTGAACCCTCGTACCTCTGTGGCTCGATGGACACACTCAGAGGGGATTTGATCAGCTGCTGCAGGTCGGGAGGTGATCCAGATGAGAGCAGAGGGAAGCAGATTCCCTTTGATCAGGTTTATCAGCAGCACAGGCACTGATACTGATTCAGTTACATCACACACACTCACTGTGTTCTGGAAATCTAGAGGAAAACGACACTCGTCCAATCCATCAAAAATGAACAGAACCTTTTCCAAACTGGACATTTCAGTTTCTTTTGTTTCCTTAAAAAAGACATGAAGGAGCTCCATCAGACTCAGTTTCTGGTCCTTCATCAAATTCAGCTCTCTGAAAGGAAGTGGAAATATGAGGTGGACGTCCTGATTTGCTTTCCCTTCAGCCCAGTCCACAATGAACTTCTGCACAGAGACTGTTTTTCCGATGCCAGCGACTCCCTTTGTCAGCACAGTTCTGATGGGTTCGTCTTGTTCAGATAAGGGCTTAAAGATGTCATTGCATTTGATTGGTGTTTCCTCTGTTGTTGTTCTCCTGGATGCTGCTTCGATCTGTTTCACCTCATGTTCTTTATTGACGTCTCCACTGTCCCCCTCTGTGATGTAGAGCTCTGTGTAGATCTCATTCAGGAGTGTTTGGGTTCCCAGGTTTATAATAACTTCATTTAAACACTGAAACTTCTTTATCAGATTTAATTTATACTTCTTCTGAACTTCATTTACAGTAGCAAGTTCTGGGTCATGCCTGTGAAATAGTGAAGCAGGAAAATGTGATAAGACACAAAGTGTCGTAGATAGACATTACATTTGGACAACTTTTTCCACAGATAATTTTTGATGGTCTCACTATGCATTTGCTTTATTAATGTATATTTCATATAATTTAATTACTCCATAGCAATAACCAAAGAGAGTCATTGTAACATTCATATTGTTGGTTTTGATCTTACCCAGTGTGTGTGATGTCGTCTCCTGATTTCTGTAGATCACTGTAAACAAATACTGTAGTTGAACAATATGGTCTAAATTTTAGCTTTAATGTTACATAGTAATGAATACATCTATATGAACAGAAAACGGAAAAGGCTTAACAGAAGAACAAGAAAATTATCTGTTTTGAATCGAATTAGGTTATTTCCTGCATGGCCACAAGTGATGCTACTGAATCCATCTCTCAAAATAAAGGGGTGATTTTTTCAAAACAGACACAAATAGGTTTTAAGAAATGTTGCCAGAAACGTTCTCAACAATTCAGTCTCTAGTCAGGAGAGTAATTACACAGGGGCAGTTTACGCAGCACCTAACAAAACTTATTCTGTAAAAATGTTATATTGTGTTTTTTTTTTTCCTTTCATAATTTACTTCAAAAAGTGACACTCATGTATTCCAGACTCATTACATGTAAAGTCAAATATTGGAAGTTGTTGGTCTTTTGGCTGCTCCCGGCATGATTTTGCCATAGTTGACTATCCGGTCCTCACATACAAGCTTGGCACGGGTTTGATTGACTGGGAATCGAACACAGGCCTTTCGCATGGCAGGCAAAACACCTACCACTGAGCCACCAGTGGTCTCCAATATTGAAAGACTATTTAGATGATTATAACTTACAGCTCATGAAAAACCAAAGTCCGATATCTCAAAATATTTAAATATTTTCTTACGATTATTTTAAACCAATTGTCCAGAAATAACTTGATATACTTCAGTAGAGATGTGGCAGACAATGCAGCCCCTGACGCCAAGATCAGGCATCAAATCTCATGTGGTGCAGCATCTTTTTGCTCCCTTATCTCACGAGTCTCCAACTTTGAGGTTGTCCCCATGCCAACAAAGCCAACAGTGTACAAATCTATAGGACTACTATCCTTACCATATGATAGGTAGACCTGGCCTACACTTACGCCGTCAGAAACTTAGGAGACCACATGCAAAACTTGAATAGACTGCAGTCAGAGCAGTGTGATTTGTGATTGCCTCTTATTTATTTGTTTAAGATATAGTCAAAAAAAAAAAAGGGACATACAAACATTAATTTCACATCATTACAAAACATCAGTAAAAGACAATATGTCCAACCATATTTTAAGCATGCTTTAAAAAAAAAAAAAAGAGATGTAACGTAAGACATGATTGTACCATGATATTAAAAAGAGGATCACAGTTATACTGTTTTAGCATTTAGTTTGTAATCCTGTTTATTTGTTTAAATTTCCTTTGAATGGTGACTGACATGTTACCTGTGTAGAGGTGAGGAGTCTCCATCTTTAAAATAAATAGGAGGATTCATAGACTTGTCACTCTTAATGGAGATTGAGCTGGGGGCTTCTGACTCTGATCTTCTTCCTTGGAGTTTACTGCAAGACAGTGCTTTAGTGATTCAAATTCACTATTTATAGTTTTTAACTACTAGGTTAATTTAATAAAAACCTTACTTACAATAAAAAATCTTATAATTTTATGTTGATATTTGAATGTTCTTTTTATTAATAGTAAAAAATAAAAATAAAAAAAAGATTCCTCATATATGTACTCATTGAATAGTTTCAATAAGAATGTATGTAAGAAATCTGTACAGTATCAAGGCGTTGTAGGTTACCATTTTTTTGAGGGTGGGGAGACATTGTATGCTTCCAAATCAAAAGTCTCCATCTTTGTCCAAACATACAGCTGAGTCCTGAAGAGTCTGACCTCTTGTGATAGAATTGATTACACTTCTAAAAGACACACAAAAAAAATGCTTATATCCACAAAAGTTTATATTTTGGTTCAGTTAATATATGTTATATAAGTAAAGAATATAATATACGTATAAGTAAAGAAAATCCACCGTATTGTTATTGATTCCTCAAATTCTCTTCAACAAATCATCAATACACAGACACACACACAGACACACACACAGACACACACACACAGACACACACACACAGACACACGCACAGACAGACACACGCACAGACAGACACACGCACAGACAGACACACACGCACAGACAGACACACACGCACAGACAGACACACACACAGACAGACACACACACAGACAGACACACACACAGACAGACACACACACACAGACACACACACACAGACACACACACACAGACACACACACAGACACACACACAGACACACACACACTTTTCTGTTTGTGATGGCTGACACAAAGTTTAAAGATGCGTCTTCTAAGAGCTAGTCTGGACATTTAGCTCATTTAGGAACAGGAAACTATGGAGGTTTAATAGCAGGATGTCATTTTGCTGTAGTCATTCCTTTTAAAGGTGGCCAAATGTGTTTACTCAAAACATTTCAACGTTACATGAAACATGGTTGTTTTGCAATGTTAAGTAAACTTTATCTAGTTTTGACAGTGCATGGTGGACTATGAGACCCCCTAAACTTCCTAATCTGATCATCCAGTGTATATTAATGTTTTTAAATAAATACATAATAAAATGTTGTTGTGTGCTTTCGACACAGTTTGCACACATACACAATCATCAATGCAGGCACACACAGCACGTACACACACAGCAGGCGCAGGCACACGCAGCACAAACTTTTCTCTGACCTTAAAATGATGAGACCACGACCTAAGCTCGTGTTAGAGAGTGTTGGCATGCCTCAGTGTCTAGAAAACCTACATGCTAATGGGTATCCTGGCAACACCGTCTTGCAGCACATTGGTGAGTTCTTTATGCTTGTGTATACCTTTAAAAACATAAAACACATGATTTCATGTTTTTACACATGAAAAAAAAAAGATATATATATTATTGATTAACCATGACAATTATAGTTATTACATTCTGGTATGTTAATAAAAGCATTAACCATCCAACACACAAACATGTATATGTAACGGGAACTGCTTGCGGGACGAAGGAATGGCATTGATAGCAGAGGTGAAGGTGATCAAAAGGGTTTTAATGAGACAAGACAAGGAACCCAAGGAACAGACATGAACTTGAACCAGGATAAACTAAATAGAACAGACTAACCAGACTAGACATTACCAACCGACAGAGACAAACAGGCTAGGAGACAGACAAAAGGTCAGGAGAACATGGAGCTAGGAAGAACATCGAGAACAGGGAGACCACAGAACAAGGAGAACACTAAGCCAGGGAGAACACAGAGTCAAACATACCGGAACAAACAGTAACCCAAACCGAACAGATGCAAGACAAGACGTCACAGAACTCAGGAACATTTATAACCAAACTAATTAGCAACCTCACCTGACTGAGGTGCATTCTGGGGAATTGAGTCCACCAAAACTACAAATGAAAACAAAACACAAAATGGAGTCTGTGGGCGCTTTGGCGCCCTCTGGTGATATCCCCTGACAATATACATATAAACATATAAATAAATAAACCCCATTTACTTTAGCAGTAAGATTATTAAATTATTAAATAGTATATTTATTAAATATTAATAGTTTAAAGAAATAAATTCATAAAAGAGCTAAATAGTGCTGCTAGAATCCTCTGGAGAACAAGACATTTTTATACTGCAATTTCTTCACTAGCTTGACATTTCCCACAAGACTGACCATAAAATTCCACTCCTGACATGTCCATGAGACTGTTACCACCCTATATTACTTCTTCAACTAACCTCTTCGTCTCCCATGGACAAAGCATTTTGTCCTTTACATCTTTATGAAAAGTTATTCATTATTATTATTATTATTATTATTGTTATTATTATTATTATTATTATTATTATTATTATTATTATAGGCTGCGAGTGTCAGATATGACTATGAGCAAGTGTCCAACTGGTCCAACCACAATACTTAAACACCCCAACCCCAACAAACACATACTCACAAACACACACACGCACACACATTACTGAAGAACAAAATATGGATTAAAAACTCTTCCCATAAATTTTCCAGGCCTGGAAAAACGTGATTTATAAATTCTATGTTTTTCATGACCATATGCAATTCATAAGAAACTGAGCACCTGATAAATTCCTGGTTTACAGCGAAAGCTCTTCCTGCTCCTTACGACACCACAGACTTCCTACAGCTGATTTTACTGTACATGACTTTCATTTACTGTACACTTACACTCCTCTCATATAAAATGGTTTATAATGACAGAATCACTCACCTTTCGTAAAACGTTCTTGTTGTGTTATTAACCTCCTGCTTCTGCCTTCAAGGTTGAATTTGAACTTTTCCACAAAATGGAGGTGAGCCTGATGGAAAAACACTTTCACTTTAGGAAGATTCATTACAGATGATGACTCGTTCGGCAAAGAGTTGACTCTTTAAATCAAATCTTTTAGTGATTGCTGGGAGCTGACTGGCGAATCTAAATCCTGTAATACATTCCTGAAAGTTCATCAGTCTTTTATATTCATGATTTTCTAATCATTTAATTAGAAATTAATCAGCTAGCAGTAATTTATGCTTTGGTAGTACCCTTATATAGAAAAAAGACTAAAATAACAGTGTTTTCATTTTATCCTGTCATATACTCTATATCACTTACAATTTTTGTATTGAGAAATGAAAAGTGTGCAAAAGAAAAACAGTGGTCATACACTGTAAATCCAAATTTGATCACCCTACTTTTTTGCAAACAGCTTGCACACAAAACTTTTGATATATAAATTTGACATTAGTGCGAAGTGACACAAAGTGCACTATTACCCTCAAACTTCATGTTAGATCAACAAATTATTTTTATCCACACTTTCATTGTCAACTGTGTTGGGTCATGGGATACCAACTAATTTCAGAGTACAATCAAACATTTAAATAAGTTACAGGACAATACGCAGTTCAAAATCTCAATCTAAATTATATTATGTATATACACATACATACATACTGTACATACATACATACATACATACATACACACACACACACACACACACACACACACACACACACACACACACACACACACACTTTATATAGACTTTAAAACTGTTTGTAAAATTCTAATGATGGATTAAAGCTACTTATTGGTTATTGGTTTATACATATTGTTGATCAAGTAGATTTGTAATAATAATTGCACTAATCATATATTTAAGTAATGTTTAACTAAAGAATGACTGCTGCTGATTTAATGCATTAATTGCTCAATTTCATAAATTATCAAGTCACAATGACTTAATGTAATTAACTTAAGCACATAACAAATCATCTCTTAAGTAATCTACATGCAACTCTGAAGCCAAACTAAAATGACAAGTATTATGATAACATGATAACTTAACAAGTACAATGGAACCTTGGATTGCAAGCATAATTTGGATTATATGTAGTATAGTGGATGGATATTTGTAGTACATCGGTTGATCCCTAGAGGGAGTTGGTTATTCCTTATTTTGTGAGAGTTTACCAGTGTAGAAGAATTAAGAAAAGCCCAAAGACAAAACCGACCAACAACTAGTACAGTTACTGAAAGACCATTTTGACCCAAAGCCAAGTTAAATTGTGCAGAGATTTAAGTTTGATTCTCGCACCAGGAAGCCCAATGAGTCTGTAACTGAAGTTTGTAGCAGAACTGAGGTGTCTTGCTCAAGACTGCAATTATGGAGGCACGCTACAACAGATGTTGAGGGACCGCATCATGTGTGGAAGTAATGATGAACGCTTGTTAGCAGAAGATAATGACATTTAGAATGGCACTTTCCATCGCAGTTTCGGTGGAAGCGGCTACCAAAAATGCCCAAGACCTGAAGAACCCCAGCACCACTGCAAAGTGCTTCAATGTGAATAAAACTAACTGCTGCAAACTGGCGATGATCAAAGCATGTTGCAGCTGACTGTAAATTCAAGCAAGAGAAATGTCATGCATGTGGGAAAATACATCACATAGACAGAGCCTGTTGCAATAAGGGCGAGATGACTGTGAAATCAGATAAAATAGTGCCAGAGCAAAAGTGTACTTCCAGGAAAGCACAAGGTCTCATAAGGTTCAGGAAAACACAGGTGAGAACTCTAGTGCCTAGTACTCTAGTAGCTCAGGAGAAGAGACTGTGACATTAGGGTGTCTGACATACAGATTAAGGAAAATGAGTGAAGCACACCTCAGGAATGTAAACCCCTATACTGTGGAAATGAAAGTAGATGGGAAGAAAGTAAATTTTAAAATAGATACAGGGTGCAGTCTTTCCATTATGAACCTAAAGACTTACAAGGCAGTGTGGAATAAAACAGAGAGGCCCGCATTGGAACCAGTTATGACTAAACTTGAGACATATACAGGACAGCCATGTACAGTGGTAGGTTCAGATCAGGTGAAAGTAAAATACCAGGGGCAGAAAAGGATGCTACCGCTAATGGTTGTTAAAAGCAATGGCCCCACTTTGGTAGGTAGAGGTTGGATGGAAGTCTTAAATCTAGACTGGACAGACATCAAGAACAGAAAAGAGGACCTGTTTGCTGCATTGTCAGGAGGAAAGATGTTTTCAAGGTTGGATATGAGCCATGCGTATCAACAGTTACTCATGGATGACAACTAGAAGAAATACTTAACAATCAATACACACAGAGGAGTCTACACGTAGCATTTGGTGTGGCTTCAGCCAGAGTTAATGCTGAAGGTTTGCGTCCCATGGAAAAAAAAAGGAAAAGCTATTAATGAAGCTCCATCTCCTACAAATCAGAGATGGGCTGTGCGTTTGAGAAAATTTTGAGAAATATCAAAAACATAGCAAAGCTCCCCTCTACAGCTCCACTACATCCTTTAGAGATTTATCCTACGAAGTCAGCCAATACTCATATCACCATAGAAAAGCTGCGCCAAAGTTTCAGTGTACTTGGATTACCAAAGATGCAGGTATCTGAAAATGTGTCATGTTTTACTAGTTCAGAGTTTGAGGCATTCATGTCACAAAATGGGATTCAACGCATATGGCTCCTTTCCACCCATCTTCAAATGGATTGGCTGAACGCGTTGTTCAAACCTTTAAAGAAAAGATGAAAAAACATTAAAGTGGACAGAATCTAGACAAAACTGTCAAGGTTCTTATTCAGTTACCGCATGATACTACTGTACTGCAATAAGTCCTGTAGAAATGATGTCAAGGAAACTCAGATCTACCCTTGATTTGTTACTTCCTGATATTAAAACAAAAGTTTATATTAAAACAAAAAAAAACAAAAAAAAAAACAGCTGAAACAGAAGGAAAGTCGTGATAATACCTTGTTAGTCCGGAGTATTGTTCAAGGAGATCCAGTGTACGTGATGGAACGACTGCTTTGGTCCAAAGTGGATTCCAGCTATTGTTGAAAAGGTGTTTGGGCATTTGTCTCACTCACTGCTTGAGTGTCAGGTTTGTTTATTTCATGCAAAACTTTACGGATTGAATTTTCCAGTTTACTGTAGGATTCCTATAGGAATCCTGTAACATGCATGGTATACTGTGACAAAATTTGACCCTTTGTCACATGACCCTCTTTCTATTGAAAAAACAAAAGTTGGATCCAAGATGGCCTTCCATGGTCACCACCCATCTTGAAAAGTTTGCCCCCTCACATATACTAATGTGCCACAAACAGGATGTTAATATCACCAACCATTCCCATTTCATTAAGGTGTATCCATATAAATGGCCCACCCTGTACATGTACAGTATGAACACATTTTATTATATTTTGTTAGTATATTTATATCTAATCTCAGATTACTGTGTGAAATATCCTGTGCCAAACTGATGAATTTGTGTAGTACAACTTATGCCAATGATATACCAGGATATATTAAGTTGTATTACAATGCTAAATCCCATCCTTTCCCTACAAATACAGTACATCTATCATGTCTGACATCAAATAATCATATAATTTAATAAGCAATATTAGCAAACAAGATTTGATGAACTACCTGTTTTACATGAATAAAACATGAACCATTGGCTATTAATGACCCAGCATCAGCAGTGATGCAGGCTATCACAGAAAATACATCAGAAAATGTTTTTGCTTTTTTTTTTTTTTTTGTATTGGCTGGAGCTTGAACAAGCTAATTGGATTTCCCCACTATTGTGACCTCATATACCCTAAGACCCTAGCCTTTGTTATGCTCTTCTCAGCCCAGCTTTGCTCCACTCTGCCCAGCTCTGTTTTTCTCTTGTTGCCATTTATAAAAAGCTACAGCAAATAATGCTAGACAAGCACTTAGTGGTTAACCACTATAAACTAACCTAGGCTTTCTTAAGAGCTAAATAAACCAATCCAAGACCTCTAACACTTATGCAGTCTGTCATAGTATAGTCTGTCAGTAGTATGAGACCTTTAAAGTTCAGTGACTACAGGTAATTAACTTAGCTAAACACACGTGAGCAGGTTGGATGTGGGTTTTTATAAATGCATCAATCTGCACATTTATTTTTTCACCACAATCAGAAGAGTAATTCCCAAGTGTTGTTCAAACAAAACTAAACTAAAGTGAGGCATGCAAGATTCTCAGATTGTCTAGTCACCACAAAATACTAAGAACACTGTATGAAGGCATGGCTGAATATAAAACATATTTACTATATCATGAACTGAGGCCAAGGGGACTAATTATGCAAAGTCAGGGAAAACCACTGGAGGGTGCTTTGTGCCCAGGGATTCAAGATATGTATGTAGATTTTGTTTGCACTTACTTCGAAAAATGTAAAAATTGAATTTTCCAGAGTGCACCTCTGTCTTGTTTTGTGATGGTTGTCACCTGTGGCTCCAAAGAATAAATATTCTTTGACTTTATCCAGTGTGTTGAACATCTGGTTTGTTCTCTTTGTTCTTATTACCACAGCCTTTGAGTTTTTGAATTGTAATGGACCTCACTTGTGAAATAATTAATGGTTTTGCTAATGTTCCTAGTAATGTTTTATTTTGGTTTCTTTAAGTCATCACTTCTGCAGTTATGCCTTGCCTGGAATTCTCCAAACCTGACAGAATGCCAGACTGAAGTCTCCAGTAAATATATTTTAGGGGGTTCCGACAATATCAGCAAGACTTCATAGGCAGTTGCCTCGCCATCTGGCCTGATCCCGGAAACATTGCAGAGCATGTGCTAGACAGAGGAGTGAGATCCTGCATGGTGCCATAGAGGGAGACTGGCAGAGTTGAGCAAGCAACTAAGCTGGGATGGCTACTGCCTCACAATATGATGTGTGCAGTTCAAAACAGTACGATAGTACTCATGGTGATGTGGCTCACCATAACAACCGTGAAGAAAAGCCAGGGGGTCCGAGCACACCAGTGTCCATGGTGAGAAGGAACCCCAAACCGAGTAGAGACGAAGAAGACAGGCAGCGGCTATCCAGCAGCGAGCAGAGAAGCTTTTTATCCGAATGGCCATATGCCACGATGTGCTTCTGACCCCCATTAGTAACTAGTTAGTTAGTTTAACATATCTAACTTCTTTCTCAATGACAGACAATTCTGAGATGGTTTTGCTAAAAATAAAGTGGAACTGATAGAACTACATCTCTGTTCCATCAGTTCCTTAAGAGCTAAAAATGGTGTGGCGGGGGACCCGACACCCTCTCCAAGCTTCATACAGCTCTGCGTCCCAACCAGCAACTCAGCACCACGGACAGCGAGAAAGGGGAACGGATCTCCAACCCAGTGAGTAGATTATGGAAAACATTGATGCCACTAACCCTGTGTTATTTGTATCACCCTTTCCAGACTCCGACAGCTCCGGCGAGCCACAAAGTGAAGCACGCCCCAGGAGCACCTGCCGCCGCTGCGCGACGGCCACCTCCCCGCGTACGACAACCTCTACGTCCTACCCAGCTCAACGCTGTCGCTGCTCGCTCGTGGAGGACGCGGAGGCCACCCTTCCTTGAATGGGGGTCATCACACCAGACTTCTCCCTACACACTCACCTCCTCCCCTTTCGCTTCACAAATAAATGCATGCACGTCTGTGTCTGTGTCTGTACGCCGCTAGGAAAAGAGGAAGCTTTACAATGGGTAGGTTAGTGGTTAACTGCTAACAGCTATTCTAGCCTTCTTAGGTCTTGTTTTTTTTTTTTACTTTTATATAGCTAAAAACTCAATGTTTATTTTTATTTTGGTCACAATATGGAATACAGTAAAGCATTTTAATGCCCCAGACATAATTGAATTAAAATGTTTTATTTTTCCCTACCCATTTCTGGGTTCTGCATTCTGATTGGCTAGAAAAATACATGTCACCAAAGGGGCATTGCAGGGTGGTTTATTCAAAACTACTTAGTGCTCACTTGCCACAGAGAAATGATAGTCATCTGACTGCACCAGGTCAAATGTGACATTGCTGCAGACCGGTGTTACTCTTAATAATTTTAAACTGAAATAATGCCATTTAGCTTCTCAAAATGTATTTAACACTATGTACATAATATAAATGAAAACATATTACAGAACTAAAAAAAAAGGAAGCACAAACAGAATAATCACATTGTCCATCAAACCTGCATTATACAACAGTAAATTTTGTTCCATGAAACTGTTTGGACAAGCAGTGACCCTAAGAATGCTAATGTTTACAACAGAAATATTAGATTTTACAATTTATGATACTCTACTGTTCACAGAGTCTGATTCACTATGCATAATGAACACACACTTCCCACATCTCTGGGTCTGTTTAATGTGTTTTAAGTAAATGAATGATGTGATTGAGCTTTATCGCCAACATGGAAATGCAGAAACACCAGAGCCTTCATCACACACGGCTGTTCAT
>JAAGKR010010724.1:0-12500 GCA_011419295.1 Clarias macrocephalus | reverse complement strand
TTCCAGTCCAGCATCCTGAGGGACAAAAAGTAAACGCACCCTCCAAATAATTTATTATAGAACATGGAAATTAAATATAGTTAGTGATTCAAATTACAGTAAAAAAAAAAAAAAAAAACCTAAAAGTAAAATTTCAATAAAAACTGTTTTACTGATGAGTGCCTTTAACTGTGAAGGTTAAATTACTCGACCTGAGACGTGTGTCTGTACTTCACGTGAGTAACTTTGTCAGTGAATAACGTGTGACCTTCTCTGCACCACATCCTACAGCACAGAGCTGTACTGTCTACTTCACTACAGTTCTGCATGTGGTTCGTTACACACGCGATGATGAATATCACCACCTGCAGGATAGATTATGTAAGTGCACAATTTACCTTCCCAGCGTGACACACCCAGTCTCGTAGCAGGAAAGAGAGAGAGAGAGAGAGAGCGAGAGAGACCTTTACTATGACTTTAGTCTACAGCGAGTTTGTAGAAAATCAATATTTTTGATACTTTTGAAGTTTATTTAAGGATGAGAACTTTTGTACATTTGTAATTCAAGTGAAAATGTAAATAAAGGACTTTCATGTAGCGGTGCCGGGTGAAAACTGTTAAAGGGGGTTGAAAATAAAGTCTAGAGCTTTAAGCATCTTCATTTATCCCGTCACTTTTCCTTTTAAATTATTTATGTAATTGTGTTTTTTTTTAGCTCTGTGTCTGTGTTAGTGCGCACTGGAGGCGAGATGCTGTGATTTGTGTTAGTATTTTGCAGGTTTAGTTGATCTGAAACGTATATCCGTGTGACACGTGCCGCTCTGATTGCTGGAAGGTGTTTGTACCCGACTCTGACTCTGACTCGTCTCTGACAATCACCTCGTTATGAACCACCCTGCTGAAAAATCCAGCATAGACCAGCATGATTTGTGTGCTGTTCTGTGCTGGTCTGATGCTGGTTTAGCTGGTGAACCAGCATAACTGTAGAAGACCAGCATGCCTGCTGAAAAATCCAACATGGGCCAGCATAATTTATATACTGGGCTACCAGCAAGGTTTTGGTAGTTAAAATTGGTTACCATTTGAGCTCATTATCTTGTATTTTAATAGCTAGTAATGAAAATAATGTGTGATGTAAATACATGGACGGTGTAGTGTTTATCTTTAAATGCATTTACATACAAGAGACAAAAATAATCCATTTACCAAAAACATGTAAATACATTATTTTACATTTATTAAATATCTGTGGGTTGTCTAAAAACACAACACAAATCTTTTATATAAATGCACTGGCAATAAATGCATATTAAAAAAAGTAATCAATGGAAATCACTTAAAACTGAAAAAAAAAAAACAGCATAGACCATCATAGCTGGTCACCAGCTTGACCAGCAATTATACCAGCAGGGTTACCAGTATACCAGCACCAGCACCATGGGGTCAGCTGTTCCGGCGGTGGGACCACTTGCATTTTTTATGGTAACTGTCAAAATAATTTAAAATGTTCCATCATTTTAAACCATACACATAAGTGTAATGCATCATTTTATGTCTTTATTTGCTAATGTACACTCATATATCAATAAAACATTGTGCTTTTGTAAAATAAAGAAAATAAACTTTCTTAATAAATCTTTTTGAAACACGTCACTAAAATGAACTGAAACTCAGTGAATACTGCACACACACATATCCATATATCTATATATCTATACATATATATATCTATAGAAAGCTTAAAGTGTCTACTTTTAAATGTAGCAAACTTAATCAAAAAGAAATAATCCATATGAATGTAAGGAGAGATTCAGTCTTTCTGCCACACTTCATTCACTGATAATGACCTGAGACAGGACACGCCCACACGCTGTTCACTTGGAAACAGTCAGGGTAATCTACATACAAGGCCACGCCCCCAAACACACACACACACACACACACACACACACAGTAGATCTGTTAATCTTCCTGCGCGTGTGGAAGGTGTTATTCACTGTACAGGTTTCTGAAGCTCTGCAGAATGTTCTGGACAGTGGGAGGAGTTTAGATTTACCTCAGAACAACACTGAGACTCCAACAGAGAACGAAGGAGGAGAATCCAGCAACCTGTTACCATGGGTAAGTTATTAAATCTTATATAATCCTTATTTTGATAATATAAAACTAATATTAATTTATTTTTTCTCATTTTCTCACAAACTTTTGCCAGTTTATGTGAAACATTGTCATTTAAAGTCACTTACATGGTTTGGTTAGCATGTAGATAACACTGCTAAATCATGCTAACATACTGCCTTATGTAGCTTAGCACAAACAGATTAGCTCACAGGTGGCTAAGCTAAAGCCTTAAAGTAAGTAGATTACAGATGGTTGTCAGTATCAGCTGTGGTGTAAATGTTTATAATATATTCACCCCGTGTTGGAGAGCTTCATGTTATGGGAGCTATTTGGTTCAGTTTTTGGTTAGCTTATGACGCTGCCATCTATAATGTAATTTAGCACAAACACTTCCGCTCCCGGTGGCTAAAATACTGCCTCATGTAGCTTACAGCTGTTTGTGATATTAAGGTGTAAATGTAAATTGTAATGCAAAAAGTATAAATTGTTGTATAACATTGCAAATGTTTGTGTTGTCTTTATACATGTTCAGTAGTTACTGATGATTATTGACAATAATTTTATCATCATCATGCTCATGTTTCATTTTTCTTTTTTATAAGCCGATGTGACCATGAAAATGATCAGCCATCTGTTTTATAGAGACCAAATGCAGACAAGCAGGCAAGATACAGACGGACCATCACTATGTCATGGGAACCTCGACCACGACTGGGGTCTGGATTCGGGACGGATCGCTTGTATTTTTTTAAGTGGTTGGCCACACGATAAGGCTTCACCTGCGACTGCACACAACCAGCACGTGGACTGACCTCAGATGCCAGGAATGTTACCACTGCTGGTCACAGGGTCTGTGTGAATTGTAAATCAGTTTATGGTAAGCAGCCATAAACACCATGGAAATGCCAAGTATGTGATGTTCACTTGTGTCTTGAGTAGAGGTGCTCCGATTGATGGGTCGCCGATCATAATCGGACGATAATTGCTTTGGGAAGTTTGATCGGCGTCTCTATAATGGCCGATATAGAAAAGCCGATCAGTTGACTCAAAACTCGTGGGACATTTTTTGCGCGCTGCTAAAATGGCTTCACCGGTCTGGCGATTCTACGTGTTGTGTGAAAAAGACAATACATTAGCAACCTGTAACCTGTATAACAAGACAATTCCACCAGGCGGGAAGCACCAAAGCATTTTAACACCACGAACTTCATCAGACATTTGAAGGTTAGTCACGTAAAGGAACACGAGCAGTTTTCAAAGTTGTCCAGCGCTAAGAGAGCGGGACAGCACAGCAACTCGCGCGCCGCCACTCACTCAGCTGTCGGTAATTCCACTGTCTCACCTGTACGGTTTCGGGCGGTGGCTGTAAGTACAGTTCTTCTACAGTTCAGCTTCTAGTGATCAGAGATCGGTGATCGGCCCCAAAAATCCTGATCGGAGCAGCCTTAGTCTTGAGTAAAACAAGAACTGCTTTTCAAGAGAGGCACAAAGATGTATGACTGTATATAGGGTGTAAAAGTGGGCTTTTACAAACCTGACTCCCTTTCTTCATAGTGCACTGTTCCTGTTCCCACTGTTTTACCCTGAATATCTGTTTGCACGGCCATATTTCCAGTATGCCAGAAATGAGCCTTCTGTGTCTAAGATCATCTGTGTCCCTCTTCCCGCAATCCTGGACATTTCCTTTGCACTAGGTGAAAGAGGTGACATTTATATGTATATAAGTAAGAAAAATACACAAATGTCAGGACGTGTCAGAACTACTTCAGGGCCCCTAAACCTGCAGACCCCCAAATAAAGAGTGAGGGCCAATTTCACTCATTTACACTCCTGTTGGGTGAAAGTAACTGTGTGAAAGTGTCCCTGAGAGGTTGGTCTCATGTTTTGTTACAATTTTTTTATCAAAACTTATTTGCTGTTCATTGTTAAATTATCATATTGTTACAAATGTGCATATTGTATATATTGTTACATATTACACAATGTTAATATTGTTTGTGTTTGCCAATAAAGCTGATTTTATACTGATTCTGTCTTATATTTTACATATTGTATGACCATCTTGCATGTATTCTGGCTTTTATACCATACCAACATTAGATGGGTTGGTGAACAGCATACCATCAAATGTTGGTATGCTGGGATGCATGGGCTGCATACAGTATGTTGTATTTTGGTGCTGGTATGCTGGTGACCAGCATCATAATGCTGTGATGCTGGTGCTGGTATGCTAGTCACCCTACTTATGCTAGTGCTGGTGGAAAAAAAACAGCATAGACCAGCAAAATGTATACTGGTATGCTGTGGACCAGCATCAGTATAGTGACCAGCATACCAGCAGCAAAACACAACATATGCTGGTATAATGTTCACCTGCTATGCTGGTCTATGCTGTTTTTTCAGCAGGGCAAAATCACTGAGATGTTTAAAGTGATGAAGAACGTGAGGAAGTGTTCTGTAACACAAACACACACACACACACACACACACACACACACACACACACACACACACACACACACACACACACACACACTGTGCACTGCAGAGCCTTTGGAGTCCGGTGCTGTTTCTGGTTGTTCGGTGGTTGATGGGGTTGCAGTTGGATGGTGAAGCTGCTGACTGAGATTTGGCTCCACACTTGTTCTCGTTATGGCTCCGGTCTGTCTCTCTCTCTCTCTCTCTCTCTCTCTCTCTGCTGCAGCTGTGTCTCACATGCTTTACAAAGATCTCTTTCTAACGTTGTTCTGAGAAGTGTTTGAGCTTCTGTCTGGATTGAGATGCTGATGTTTTCTGTTTGCTTTTAAAACCAGATGAGCTTTCACCAAAATGTGTCCAGAGACACCAGTGTCAGTGTGTGTGCCAAAATATCTGTGGTTGTGATTGTGGCAGACAGTTTTTACATCTGTCCCTGGATCTGCGTCTCTCTCTGTCTCTGTGTGTCTCTCTCTCTCTCTCTCTCTCTCTCTTTTTCTGTCTCTCTCTCTCTGTCTCTCTGTCTCTCTCTCTCTCTCTTTGTGTCTCTCTCTCTCTCTCTCTCTCTCTCTCTCTCTCTCTCTCTCTTTTTCTGTCTCGCTCTCTCTGTCTCTCTGTCTCTCTCTCTCTCTCTCTGTCTCTCTCTCTCTCTCTCTGTCTCGCTCTCTCTGTCTCTCTCTCTCTCTCTCTCTCTCTCTCTCTGTGTCTCTCTGAGCTGATGGTGAATGATGTACTCTCTTTAGTCATGCTCCAAGAATCTGTTCTGTACAGATTATCAAGTGCACTGACCAGAGCTCATTCTGAGTAACATTCTGAGTTCTCGTCCTGCCTCTGTCCATCTTCATCTACACACAGCTCAAACTCACTTGTTACATCATCCTGAAAGTTCTGTAAAAATGGTGCAAACCTTCAGCAGTCAGGATGTTGCACCAACGCTTCCTGAAATGAGGGACCAGCGGCCAGTAAAGGAGAAGAATGATGTAAGGCTACCGCTGGGAGTGGCTCCGCGAGAGGTTCTCTCACAATCTCCGGATGTTTCCTGATCTGTGACTAAAAATCAAAGTGTGTTGTAGTGTTTGGGGAACTGAAACCGTACTTATTGCTGTACGAGCCGCTACTGAGCGGACAAATGATCCACCTCTTCACCTTGAGGACATTTACAAGAAACTCTGTGTGTATGAGATGTGAGATGTGACCCAAGCTGCTGTTCCATCCCCCCAACCCCCCCCCCCCCCCCTACAGGTGCATCCGAAACACGTCTTCCTGTGGCCGTTACCGCACCGAACAGCTGATGATGAAATATTCCACTGCACTGTCACGCTCTGTCTATACTGCGCTGCTTCATCCACTACACATCTTATCAACATCCAGAACTTCTCTGTTTATCGTTGTACTGCAGTATACCCCACCCGTATCTATTCTGTATATACTGTATCATACAGACATTCATATAAGTACATACAGTACATACCTCATCTCATCTTTATGAGCCGTCTTCTCCCCTGCACTGTGTGTTACTACACTATATATACCTGATCTCATCACCTACTGCACCCTCTGTACAGGCATCACTCTCACCCCTGTACATATCAACCCAAACCCTCATTTAGCACATTGCTAGTTATTATAAATAGGCCACATGTGCACTTCTGCTTAGACGCTAAGTGCATTTCATTGTCTCTCTACGTGTCCTTTGCACACAGACAGTAAAGTTGAATCTAATCTGTGCTAGGAACATATTGGATGGTGGACTGTATTTTTGCAACAACTGTTTTATTTTGTGCAGGAAATTATTATTAAGTCGTCTAAAGTGTTTGTGTAATGAGATGAACCATCATGTACAGTTCTCTCTGAGCTCAGTGTTATACATTCTGCACATCTGTTTGGAGACTCCAGCACCGCGTGTCCCCCTGGTTTGTGTTTTAAGGACGATGATGATGATGGAAAACTGTGTTTCTCACTAATCATGATCACATCCTGTGCTGACTTTCACTTGAAGAGCAGCTGTTCTTCTCCTAAAGCATCACACTCGTACACAGGCATCTCAGTACCTACAGCGACACCTCGGCATACGAACTGAATCTGCTCTGGAGACGAGTCCTTAAGGTGAAATGTCGTACTGTGAATCTCGTTGTCCCATAGGAAATAATGTAAATCCAGATAATCCGTTCCAGACGCCTAAAAATATGACCTATATTACCAATTCCCAACACTATAATCATATTTTTCAAATAAAAACAATCAAAACATTTAGGAAAGACGTGTAAATGAAGTAAAATATGAAATAAATAGACATTAGACCTCACTTAACATACGCGAGACTGAGCCGGCGTTCGGCTCGGTTCGTTTGCTCGGATGGAGAAAATGCTCTGTACGCCGATGCAAATTACTTACAAAGTTTGACAGAAACAGACACGCAATGTGATTTAATAAGATAGTGTACCACTTCTCCTTATTACTGACATCCTGTATGAATCATTTTCAGTAGAAGTGTAATAAAAGTAGTTTTATTAATAGGGTGAGACTGAGAACAGTCACACCAGCACTGCTCACGCTGCTTCCTGACATCCTGCAGTAAAGTAGAACCTCGTCACGCTGATCTGCTTCACTCTGCAGAGCATGATGGGATTTTATTGAGTAGATTTCCTTTTTCCAGCCTGAAATAAACTCCAGCTGTTCAGAGTCGCTGCAGTTATTCAGGCGTCTGTAACAGTTACTGAATAAATCAGCTTTAAGATGGAGAACGGAATCATAAACGCCGTGCTAATGCTGTGTTAGCGCAGAGTAGTGCGTTAGTACTGTAGTGCACGCGTGTGTGTGTGTGTGCGTGTGTGTGTGTGTGTGTGTGTGTGTGCAAGCTCGGTGTCGTCCAGCTTAGTGCCAGGACGATCCATATTTATGCTCTTTTCATTGGAAAGAATTTCCACAAAGCAGACGATCTGCACACAGAGCGCGTGCTTGATTCTCCCGCGGCTCCGGGTCAGACGGTGCGCTCTGGCTCGCATTGCTGTGAGCGATTTGTCTGGGGACGAGACGAGACGAGGTGTCTGAGCTCATAGTGCATGGAAGGTCTCCTAGAAAGGAGGTGTACGTGTTGCAGAAGGGTCAAAGGTCAAATGCGCTCATGAGATTTCTTTAAGTTTTATCCTCCCGAGGTCATCGTTTCCTCGTCAGTAAGTCGTGTACGACAGCTTGAAGTAATAAACACGCAGGTGCTGTTCCCAGGACTGAACAGACCGTGTGCAGTTCTGCAGGCGAGCGGGACGTGATCATAAATAGTCGTTTAGGTTTTATCTTTTTGACTTACAGACGTGTCTGAATCCTCAGAAGGCTTTGCGCTGTGTGTATTTTTGGTCTCGATGTAGGACAGTGTGGTTTACGTGACAAAAGAGAGACGGATTTGGTTTGTATTAGTGATGAAAAAAAGACGCATTGTAAATAATTTTACAGTTTTATATGAAGCCAAAATCAAAGCGAACGGGGAAAAAAAAATTAATAATCCCAGACTGGCAGTTAGACGTGTTTATAAACACAAGATGTAACCAATAATAAATTACGATCGGTTCCTAACGGCAGTGAGACTAAAACCCGACACGGTGAAGGAGCGTCCAGCTTTAATGTGGCTTCCAAGGCGTCGTGACGAGCTCGCTCACGTTTGTAGCCGCGTGCAGATTTCCCTCGTGTGTTCCTGCACCGCTGATATTTATTGCCTCCTCCATGGAAACTCAGCTGTTCTTGCTGAAATCCGTTAAAGTCCCAGAGCTCACCATGGCCTCGGTGTTCGTCTGGAAATCCCAGAGACAAGTGAGGGAAACTCGTGTGTGTGTGTGTGTGTGTGTGTGTGTGTGTGAGCGAGCTCAGATTAGCGTTAGCTGCTAAGCCCAAGCCGAGCCTGAACTCCGGCTGGTCTGGTGGTGTGATGCTCCTGTGTGCTTCACAAGAGGACTTTGTATTTTTATTTCCGTGTCTTTAATTATTGTTTCAGGATTCATGCAGCTGAAAGAAAAAGCAGGCGATTTAACGGGTTTTTATCATCATTACTTACAGAAAAGTGAAAAACTGACTCGAGTCATGATGACGCCGGTACAGTCAGGTACTGAAGTGAAAATACAGCTAATGTCCATATCACCATCATCCTCTTCTTCATCCTCAATATCATATCATCACCACCATTAGCATCATCATCATCTTCATCACCGTCACCCCATCATCCTCGCTGCGGTGCCGTCATTATGTCGAGGGACGGCGTGAGCAGCGTGAGTAAAGGCCGAGCGCTGATGTTGCAGGAAGTCATCAGTCAGTCGGTTTGTGAGAGAGCCGGATGTCCCCGTGTCCACTGATCTGTGAACAATTGAACTTTTACAGCTGGTCTTGGACCAGGGTCAGAGGTCACACATTCCCTCTCACTATGGTGACGTGCGTCCTGGATGCAGCGCTAGGCTTTCGGGGACGTGCTTCTTGTTTAACTTCCCTCTGACCGGCAGGGCGGCGATGTGTCGGGGCCTGTTAGTCCACCATCATTAACGTCACTCGAGTCGAGACGTTTTATACTACATTCAGTCCAAATGTCCAAGTTTTGTATTTATTTATTTTGAAGCATTATTACAAAGTCTTTACATGGACTATTTGAATCAGTTTTTAGTTATTTACAGTTTAAAATGATACAGTACTTTATCACAGTGTGCAGATTATATCGTATCCTTTGGCTGTAATTCTCACGTCACGTCATGACTCACGTGTCAGAGGTGTACGTGAGTGTCGTATCGCTCGCCATGTTCTCATGCACAAGTCTGGATTTTTCTCCTGTCACGCATCAACACTGCCAAGATCAAGAACACATTCTAATTTATGTCTATTATGTACTTCTGCATCTTTCGCAATTATTTGTATTTTAAAAAAGAGCTTAAAGCTTTCAGGGTTTTTTTTTTATGAGTTAAAAGGGATTGTGTTTGAGTGCAGAAACAGCCGACACGGGCTGCAGAAACGCTCCACTGCTGCGTCACGTTCAGTGTTCTCAAGTCTGAAAATCAGAAGCGTTAGAGCAGCACGTCACCAGACGTGAGAGCAGAGTGTGGGGTTTCGTTCTGCTTTTCGGACACCTCCAGATATAAGAGGAGATGAAACTGTGGTTTTTCGCACCTCAGTTCCATCTGCATGCGCTCTTCACACCATGAGACACGTCTCGTTTTAACACGTCTCCTCGTCTCTTTTGCAGATCTGTCTACTGCACAGAGAAAGTTTGCAGAGTCGCTGAACGAGTTCAAGTTCCAGTGCATCGGGGACGCCGAGACGGACGACGAGATCTGCATCGGTGAGGCGAGGAGCGCGCAGCTCTAGAACTCTGTCTCCTTTTAGGGATTATTTTATAATCATTTAATATAATAAATATTGTGTGCCTTCTTAGACATTTGTCCACCCACAGCTTCATTCCAGCTGAAAGTAAACACAGATTAAATCAGCGCACAGGACACTGATGGTGATTCACAGATTAGGGAACACGCAGTTTAAAGTCATTGTTTAACTTGGTCCAGAATTCTGCATATTTGGTTCCTATCATCAAAAGTTCAGCACATCATCATCATTTTCCCCCTCAGTAATTTTGCAGATCAGCTGGAGTCTCAGGACAAACATTTCTGAAACACAACTCATACAATCACAACATCCTCCGCTGACAGATCGCCACATCCATCAGAACTCACCATTTCAGTGTCTATGTAAATGAGCTCCTGCTGAGCCACGCCCCCCAGAGAGCAAGAGAGCTGAGTGATGTGCCGGGGGAGGGGCCTCTCTTATATGAGGTCACGTTAGGAAGAAAATCTAATTCCCTTGTTTAAAGCCCGGCCCATACAAATATGGAACAACAGGAAACAAACTCGAGGCCCATCTGAGTGTTTACACAGCGGCACCTCGGCATACGAGTATAATCCGCTCCGGAGTCGAGTTCTTAAGGTGAAATGTCGTATTGTGAATCGTGTTGTCCCATAGAAAATAATGTAAATGCAGATAATCTGTTCCAGACGCCCCAAAAAACTAACAATATTACCAATTCCCAACACTATAATCATATTTTTGCATATAAAAACAATCAAAACATTTAGAAACGACATATAATTAAAGTAAAATATAAATAAACAGACATTAAACCTCACTTAACCTTAATTTATGATTCCTCTTGGCACCGGCTGCTTTAAAAACCAAACTGAAAGCAGCTCCCTTTTCTTCTTGCTACCATCCTTAATAACATTATTGGGAATTCTTGGTGCTACGTCTTCACTAAATCGTACACAAAATGCAAAAGAAAACACACAAAAAATCTGTAAACTCCTTTTGCGTGCACTGACGCTACTAAGTTTTGATCAGCTCCTGGGCGTACGCATGGCCGGCTTGCTCACTTGTACAGTATACCCAACATTTTTCGTATGCCAAGCCAAAATTCTTGCAAAATTTAAGTTCTTAAGGTGAAAATTTGCAAGATGTGGTGTTTCTATGCCGAGGTACAGGACTCAGAAGTGCATTTTACATAATGAGTGCCCTTTAAATAAAGGAACATTCATGGAATATTTCTCATTATGAGATTGTTTTATATAAGAACATTAAGATGAGGTTTAAACCGATTTATTTCAAGCTTAAAATCAACTTATTCAAAATCAGCTGTGAAATAATTGCATGCAATGATCTGTGTGTGGATTAAGACTTCCAAGAGTTCAAGCGTAAATGAACTTAAAGGAATTTAATAAAACTAGGTTTTTATTGTCTTATATTTTTGGGTTATTGTAATCTCATTCTGATGAATTTATCTGTTATAAAGACCTTCTCACTTGCTAAGATTCCATCTGTTTGCGCCGCGACGCCTGATATTAGCCTGTAAGTCCGTTCCACACTGAGCGGGATCGAGTTCTGATTTTAATATAATCCACATGGACCGTGGAATTTACTGAGCTGATGCTGGAAGTTTGGATCTCGAGCCCATGGAGCTGCAGGAGGAAAAAATGGAGCCCGTAGCCTTGTCTCAGTGCCACGTGCTTCTGCATGAGGGGGAAGAGACGGCCAGAAACCCGCGGCCGAGAGCGTTAGTGTGTGTGTGTGTGTGTGTGTGTGTGTGTGTGTGCAGATAAGGGTTTGACTCAGAGCTAATACTGAGATAATAGAGTCCGTTAGTTCTGTCTTCATGCCGTGTCAGAAGAGATACAGAACTAAATATACAAAATATGCAGCTTCTCATTTTATGTGAACTTTTAATCTTAAACATTATAATCAGCTGAATTTACAGATGAATGTATTAATATTGAATAATGAATAAAAACATTCAAACATTAAACTACTAAATAAATACAACAGATCAGATCATAACCCAGTTATTTCTGCTACATCTGCCGCGGCTCTGTAAGTAGGTCACGAGAGCTGATCAGCGTACAGTGTGTTAACATCATCCTCTCACCACACACTCTCACCACACACTCTCTCACCACACACACTCTCACCACACACACTCTCTACACACTCTCACCACACACTCTCACCACACACTCTCACCACACACACTCTCTACACACTCTCACCACACACACTCTCACCACACACACTCACCACACACTCTCACCACACACACTCTCTACACACTCTCACCACACACTCTCTCTACACACTCTCACCACACACTCTCTCACCACACACACTCACCACACACACTCTCTACACACTCTCACCACACACACTCTCTACACACTCTCTACACACTCTCACCACACACACTCTCTACACACTCTCACCACACACACTCACCACACACTCTCACCACACACACTCTCTACACAATCTCACCACACACACTCACCACACACACTCTCTACACACTCTCACCACACACTCTCACCACACACTCTCACCAGACTCTCTCACCACACAATCTCTGACCACACACTCTC
>JAAGKR010010723.1:0-21756 GCA_011419295.1 Clarias macrocephalus | reverse complement strand
TTAAACAGATATTATGAAACAAAACAATTATAAAAAGAAAGAATGAAACCCAGACATATAATCAAGATATACACAAACATACAAGAGCAAACAACCAATCCCCCCACAGTTAGTCTACTTGTTGGTGCGGCTGGTGGAACCATAGTTGCAGTCATTGTGGCATGCCGGACCTTAATAGTTGACGGACCGCAAGGAGAGCTTTTATGTAGATGCTTATACATTACCCCTCAATGGTGGCCGATGGTGGGCCATCACACACTCCCCCTCTTTGGGAATGTCACCAACACACCGGGAAAGATGGTCCGCAGTCAAATTCTCTTTACCAGGAACATGTTGGATTGTGAAGCGGAAAGGCTGCATGGCCAGATACCAACGGGTTATTCGGCTGTTGGTTTCCTTCATCCTTTGAGGTCACTGCAAAGCCTTGTGATCTGTCTCTAGGGTGAATTCTCTTCCCAAGAGATAGTATCTCAGAGTCTAAAGCCCACTTCACTGCCAAACATTCTTTTTCCACAATGGAATAACGAACCTCCCTGGGAAAGAGCTTGCGGCTAAGAAAAACAATGGGTTGCCGGGCACCAGGAGAACCTTGTAGTAATACTGCTCCCAGGCCCTGGTCAGAAACATCTGTCTGTAGGGTGAACGGTTGATTAAAATCAGGGTTATGCAACAGTGAATTCTTACTTAAGGCAGTTTGGATGTCTTGAAATGCCACTTCTGCTTCCCTTGACCACTGAATTTGGTTTGGGGATCTGGAACCCACCATATCGGTCGGAAGTGCAGCCTTGCCAAAGAAATGGGGGATAAACTTGCTGTAGAACCCAGCCATACCCAAAAATGAGCGCAGTTCCTTTCGAGTCCGAGGCAAAGGACACTCTTCAAATCGCCTGGACTTTGCTCACCTGTGGTTTAATTACTCCACCTCCAATGGTAAATCCTAGGTACTCTGTCTCAGGCTTTCCAATTGCACACTTTCGTGGATTAACAGTTAAACCAGCTTTCTGAAGACATCAAAATACTTCCTGAAGATGTTGCAGGTGTTCCTCCCATGAGTCACTGTAAATTACAATATCATCTAGATAAGCAGCCACAAAAGTTAGCACTTGCAATACATGGTCCATGAGTCTTTGGAAAGTGGCAGGTGCCCCGTGTAGTCCAAAGGGAAGAACTCGAAAATGAAATAACCCCCAAGGGGTCTTGAATGCGGTCAGCTCTCGAGACCGCAAGGTCAATGGGATTTTCCAATACCCTTTTGAAAGGTCCAGTGTTGTCAAAAACTTGGAGTGACCCAAGCGATCAGTGAGGTCATCTATCTGAGGAGTTGGATAGGCATCAAACTTTGTTACAGAGTTGAGGTAACAGAAGTCAATGCAAAATCTGATTGTGTGATTCTTTTTAGGGACAAGGACAACAGGGTGGCACCATTCACTCTTAGATGGCTCTATGATGCCTTGCTGCAACATCAAGTTACCTTCCTCCTTTAGCATCTCTTGGAGCCGCTCGGGGACCCGGTAATTCATTCTTCTTACGATAGCATCAGGTTTCAACACAATATCATGTTCTATTAGAGTGGTAAACCCAGGATATTCTGAGAAAACTTCTGGGGGAAAAAAAGAGCCCTCACCTCAAGCTGATGCTGCAGTGGTAGGTGATTTAAGATAAGGTCTCCCAGAACAAACTGGGGCAAGTATTGGTCATCCCCTTCCTCATCCACCTTTCTAATCAAGCTCTTTGTGATCCCTTCTGGTCGAGGGACCCACTGCTTAAGGAGGTTGATGTGGAGCGTTCGTGTAGGGCAGCTCTGGCCCAACAGTGCAGTCTCTTAGGTTGTCAGCCCAAGTTTCCTTTTAACTTCAAAGGGGCCTTGCCATTTTGCCAACAGTTTGCTTTCACTGCTTGGCGACATCATCTTTTGACCAGGTTCGAAACTTCGCTCACGGGCAGATTTATCATACCAGGTTTTCTGGTGGCTTTGAGCTTGTGCCAGGTGAGATTGGGCCAGCGTTGTCATTTTATCCAAGCGTTCTCGCATCTGTATCACATAAGACACTATGTTTACAGGGTCATTCTCTCGTCCCCCTCCCATATCTCCCGGAGTAGAGAAAGAGGGCCTCTTAACTCACGTCCATATAACAGTTCAAATGGTGAAAACCCAGTAGATGATTGTGGTACTTCTCTGTATGCAAACAAGAGATAAGGGAGCCATTGGTCCCAATCTTTACCTGCATCACCGATGAATTTATGGAGCATTTGTTTGAATGTCTGATTAAAGCTTTCTGTCAGTCCATCTGTCTGGGGATGGTAAGGAGTGGTCCTCTGACTCCTAATGCCCAACAATCTGTACACCTGCTTCAAAAGGTTTGACAAAGTTAGTTCCTTGATCAGTCAGAATCTCACATGGAAATCCAACTCTAGAGAACAGTTGCACTAAACAAGTAGCCACATACTTTGCCTTGATGGATTTCAATGGGAACACTTCTGGATATCGCATAGCATAGTCAGTTATAACAAGCATAAATCTATTACCTGAGCGACTTCATTCTACAGGGCCAACAACATCCATCCCCAGCCTTTCAAAAGGAGTACCTATAATTGGAAGAGGTTGAAGAGGGACACGACAAGGATCTTGCACAGAGACTTTCTGACATTCTGGGCAGCTTCTACAATATTGGGTTACCTCCTCCTTCATGCCAGGCCAATAAAAATACCTTTGTATCCTGGCAATGGTTTTTCCCTTTCCCTAGGTGGCCAGCCCAGGGAATCAAATGACCCAGGACAAGAATGACCTCACGGACATTGGTACCACCAACTGTGTCATCGACCCAAAACGACGATAGAGTATTCCTTGCTTCAGAAAGTAGCTCTCCTTTGCATTACCAGCATCATCCTCTTCACCTTTTACCTTTGCCTCGCCCCTCTTCTGGACCGGGCAGGCATCTTCCTGTTGTAACTGAGCGATGTTACTGGGCACCTGAAACTTTGGGGAAAAGTCAGACAAAGATTCATCTGATGTTCTAGAAGCATTATATTTAATCCTCTCCCACCTTTTCAGTCAACAAGACTTCCTCAGCTTTGTCGAGTCAGGGGTTTCTGTATCTGTGTCAAAAAAAGGCAAGGCACTCAAGAACTGTTTATTTTCCTCTGGTTTGTTTGCTTTAGTTTGCTCGGGTGACTACCAAATTACATATGGGCCTTGCCTGCAACAAGTCCCAAAGAACTGGCAGGTCTTGACCCAAAACCACAGGAAATGGTAGATTATTTGCTACACCCACATCTAAAAAGTAAGTTTGTCCCTTTATCTTAAATGTACACATCGGCAACAGGAAGCAGCTTATCACCATGGACCCAGCGTATGGATTTCTTTTCACTGCATCGGAGTAAAGTAGAGGGAACATATTTCTGATGAACCAGCGTCTGATCGCTACCAGTATCAAGAAGAGCCTTTACCTTCCTTCCGTTTACCTCTATTGTTATGACCTGCGGCAGCCACTCAGACGTCTCTGGTGGATTCCTGCAACTGCTGGGCACATAACAGGTGAGTAGTTTTCATAGTGCTTTTAGGGCACATTGGCCACATAAATAACGAATTGGCACTTTCCTTGGACCCTTCAGAGAATTCAGATTCAGAACCTCCTGCGGGAGGCTTACCAACACTGGATAAGTTCCTGGTAGTCTGCCTGGGAAGATTTAATTTTCCAGCATCTCTGGTGGCTTTCCGACATCATAACTGACCCTTCTTCCGCGCAGCCACGAACACATCCGCTAGTGCTGCAGCTTGTGAAGTAGTTTGAGGATCATGTTCCCGGATCCAAACCTGTAGCTCAGGAGAAAGCATTCCTAGATACTGTTCAAGGATTATTATTTCACCAATTTCATCAACAGATTTGTTTTTAGGTTGAAACCATTTCCCATAGAGCTCTTTTAATCGCACATGCAGTTCTTTGGGACTCTCAAGGGGTTCCACCTCCAGAGAACGAAATCTTTGTCGGTATGTTTCTCGGTTAATGTCATATTTCCTTAAGATTGCAGCTTTGACCTCCTCATATTCAAGAGAATTATCCACATCCATATGAACATAAGCCGATCTGGCCTTACCAGTCAAGAGAGGGATAATACGGAATGCCCAATCTTCCTTTGGCTACCGACAGGCTACTGCAATTCTCTCAAAGGTGATTAAAAATGTTCAATGTCATCAGTTTCAGACAACTTCACAATTTTAGAGTCTTTAAATTGACACTGACCTGTAAATCGGACTTCAGAGGGGTCCTTCGGATAAGTAATGGACTGAGACAGTGGGCGGCTCATGGCAGCCTCCTCCTCATTATGATTTGGACATTCTGAGGGGGTCTTTGGTAATCAGCAATGGATCAGGTGTTGGAGTTGTGCAAGTCTGTACTTCCAGCTGCAACAGACTAAACTGGTGCTTTGACCCAAATTATTTAAATAAACCAAAAAGTGTACGTTAACTAAAAAAAACAATATGTACAGTTCTAATCAAATAAACTGCTCAAAAGAAAAAGGTCAAAAGAATCAGTTAAATTCAAACTAACTTAAAAGAACTTAACTGAATCCAAAAAAAACTATAGGAAGCCCTTAACCCAAATAAGCCAAAAATAACTACCTTCCAGACAAGACAATGGGGAAACATTTAAAGGGATGGACCAGTCCATTTTAAACACATAGGGAACCACAAAATAACAAAACTAAAAACAACCAAACTAACAAACTTTGGGTAGTTCAATAATTAATTAAAATTAAACAGATATTATGAAACAAAACAATTATAAAAAGAAAGAATGAAACCCATACATATAATCAAGATATACACAACCATACACTAGCAAACAACCAATTCCCCCCACAGTTAGTCTACTTGTTGGTATGGCTGGTGGAACCATAGTTGCGGTCGTTGTGGTATGCTGGACTTTAATAGTTGACGGACCGCAAGGAGAGCTCCACGAGCACAACGCAGCACCTGCAGCCATTCAACCCTCAACGGTAACTTAAACTCAAAGAAAAATAATATTAACTCAACATACAAAAGTACAACATAAACTAGAATGTGTGCACTCCACCCCGATATGAAGCACTTAAAATAAATAAACATGTAAATGAAAATACTGGTGTGTGTGTGTGTGTTTAATATAAATAAATACCAAAGTAATTAACTAAACAAAATACTAAAGAATGAATGGGAAGTGAATGGATCTTTGCACACGTTTATGTAGATGCTTATACATTACCCCTCAATGTGTGGCCGATGGTGGGCCATCCCACTTACATTTCAGTAAAAAGTTATCTGGCTCAAAGATTTTCATTCAAACACGCTACCAGGTTTACTACAAACACTCTAAAATATAATGACTACAGTATATAAGATGTAGAATTTACTTTTTGAAACATTATAATGTATTTGTGTGTTTTAAAAACTACATTCGTTTATTTATATGTTAGCATTTGTAAGTACACTGTATGTTACATACCCTTTACTCCAGATATTATATTGGTTGTACAGTAAGTTTAGTAATGGGAATAATTTCAGAGCTTGATAGAGCAGGAAGTGCTGCTGCGTCACAGCTCCAGGGTCTCACAGTAATGTACTTTAGGTGAAAATACTTTTGTTTAGTGTTTATTGCAGCACCATAGTGTGATCTCCTGACTATCAAACTAATTTAATTATTTTAGCCGTTATAAAAGGCATGATTACACTGGAGACTAAATGTGATGAATATGCTAAAAATGTATCTAAATAATTATCAGTAGTGTGAATTTGTCTATAAATGTTGTGAAGCAGTCAAAATCCAGACATCATTTCAACAGAATTATTAGAAACACTTTCTGCTGCTTCTTCTACTTCTTCTTCTGCTTAATCATCATCATCTTCTTCTTCTTCTTCTTTTACAAGTGGAATAGTGGAAAAATAGTGTATGTACAAAAAGCAGTCAGTGGGTGAAACCAGATGAGCCACAGGTTCAATGATAAACATTGCCTGTCTGTGTTCGAGCTAGAGCTTGTGGGTTAAGAGATGTCTTCACATGACTACAACACAGTTCAACTGATTACTGTGCGGTTGTAAAATAAACTTTTGAATCGCATTTACCTTTTAAATAAGTTTTAGATCTTATTATAAATGTAGTATAAAACTGATATAATTTACCTTTTTAGTTCATGAATCAATATAAAATATCCCATAATGACAAGTGACAAAACAGCAGCTTTAAAAACAGTTACAGCTTTTGTACAGTACACATGGATTTTTTAAAATCTCAATCAGTTAACTCTTAACATGGTTTTAATTAATCAGGCAGGGGCAGATCTACACAGGGGCAAATGAGAGCAGCTGTCACGACCTCCTGTATGGGTTTTCACACAGCTGCCCCCATCCCCAACCAACTTAAGAGTCGTCTCAGTTCCTAACACTGTGAGTGTAAAAAAAAAACCATGTAAAAAAACAAAACCACAGCAATGTCCATAAACTGTTTAAGATTTAAACAAACAAGGGCGATTTCAGAACACAGATAAGCTGCACCTGAAAACCTTACACACACACACACACACACACACACACACACACAGGGTGAGATGATGGGATTAAATATCTAAAGCTCATTTGGACACATGCAGTCTTTAAATTGAGTCAAAGTTCATCCACTTGCTCATTGAACATTCTTTACTGTTTTTCAACAGGTATAATCTCTCTCTCTCTCTCTCTCTCTCTCTCTCACACACACACACACACACACACACACACACACACACACACACACACACACACACACACACTCTTGCGCCCTCACAATCTGAAGCTGCAAGAAGCGATGATCGGGACCTCGCACTCTGTGGAGTCCATGAAGGCTGCGGATGTTGCCCTTTCATTTGTACAGAAGTACAGCCAAAAAGAGAGATAAACAAATCATTTCCTGATACATGTTGGTGGCGCTATCACTGTATTATCATATTGGCATGTCAATGTGTTCAATCTCTGATTGTCATTAATGCTGTAAAGTTTTGTCCAGATTGGATGAATTGTGTGGGGTAAACAGGCAAAAATACATCCATTTCCTGTGCGTCGGGGAAGAGTCACATTCGTGACAGCACCAAAGGCAGACCATGTAACCCAGACAAGTTTTTGAAATATACACATGAAATTTCACAGTCCATAAGCTTTAAGCCTCATCTCTTAAACAATCCAAGAAGCTTTAGCATGTTTAGTTCCTCTAATATAAGTAAAAGAATTACAGGAGTGCTGTTGGCTTTGAAGCTTAAGCTCGTTACATTCTCTGTTTCTTTGAGACACACATGCAGGTTGGAGGGGAGGCTTCAGTGATTGGCGCAAGTCACGCCCCTTAAAAACTCTCTTTCTCTCTCTCTCTCTCTCTCTGAGCAAGTTAGCTATTTCACCCCACTTCACAATTTCTCCATCTTGTTCTCTATACCACTCTTCCTGTACAGGGTCACGGGAAGCCTGGAGCCTATTCCAAGGGGCTCTGGGCACTAAGCAAGATACACCATTGATCTGCTGACAATACAATACAGGCAGACAAGACAGTACAGACATGCACACACACTTGCTAAAACACTGACAAATTAATGACCAAGCTGGGGAAGCTCCATGATTCCAATAAAAGGACACTTGTTGTTTTCCCAAAACAGTCCTTACTGTTGAAGAGGCCACAGTCCACTCTTGGTTGGCAAATCTTACATCACATACCGCATAATGATATAACAAAAAGCTATAGTAGACACACTAACTTTTTTTGTAAGCATATAATAGAGACTTTTTTGTGCTTAAAGTTCCCTCTCATGCTTAAGCTGGTGAGAGCTTTAAAACATTAACTACGGCATATTGACAAAAAATGAATTTCAACTAATTGAAAGATTTCCATATCGGATTGGTCGAGGCCTGGGTCAACAACACCCGCCTTAGGTAGCATTGGTCAGCAGGATATCAGTGGAAATTGGGCTAGAAAGGAAGAAAGAGAGAAAGAGAGGGGGGAGATATCTGTTAGAATGATGGGTGTGAAACTCAAAGCGAAAGGGGTATTGATAAATGTGATCAGTGCATACACTCCACAGGTAGGATGTGATGTGAAGGAGGAAAAAGATTTCTGGAGTGAAAAAAAGTGGTAGAGAGTGTCCCCAAATAAGGAAGGATTGGTGGTGATTGTAGCTGACCTTAATTGGCATGTTGGAGATGGGAACAAAGGTGATGGGGAAGTGAAGGGTAGGTAATGGGGAAAAGAATGGAAATCCTCCCCAATATATACCTGCAATACCGCTCTGTAATAGTGAAATAAAGAATTGGCTGTAGCGACCTGAAGGAGACACCAGGATGAGAATCCTTACCTTTTTTCCTTTTCACTCTTTTTCCTGGTGTAATATACAGTATTTCGGATTTTTAATAGTTAGTGATTTCATATGATTCACAAACACACACACACGTTAGCTTCTTCTAACAGAAACACTTTGCTTTTCATCCATTCTTGAATATCTTTAGATTGTGGCATGAGGTGTTGGTAATTATCAGGCCTGGGTCTGGCAAGTGAAATTTAACTCAGCTTCCCAAAACATGTGGTCAATTACAGTTCATTCATCATTTAGTAAGGGGATTGAGGTGGGGGTGTGGGTAAAATACTTTTTCACATAGGGCCAGATGAAATCATCATTTAAAATCTGCATTTTGTATTTACTTGTGTTATCTTTGTGTAATATTACATTTTGTTTGATTCTCTGAATCATACAGTATAAGCGCAACAAAAATGCACAATATAAAAAAGCCTGAAAGGAGGCAAATATTTTTTGCATGCTACTGTACCTTTAAATTTACCCTTGTATTAAATGGAAAATTATAACATTATTGGATTCCATTAGCTCTGCTTAGGCTCAAATTCATGCCAGTCCATTCATTACAATGTTTCACAGTCTTTAGGTTCTGTTTTAGTAGTTTTAGCACTTTTTTAAAGTTAGTTTGGTGACTCAGTTGTAGGTTTCTCGCCTCCCATGCAGAAGGACTGGGTTTGATTCCCAGCCAGTATCCAAACCCCAAACACTGAATGCAATGCTGGTCCCAAGGCCAGATAGAATGAAAGGGTGGCATCAGGAAAGGCATCCGACATAAAACCTGTGTGAAGTTGTTGTGTGGATCAGTTGGTTTGCTCAACTGGAGCAAGCAAAAGATTAAACTACTTGTATTGGAGTGTGCAACAGAACATCTACAGAAACCTGATGCGTTTTGTGAACTGATGAAGTTAACATAGAACTCTTTGCCCACAATCAGCAAAGGCATGTTTGTAAAAAAAAAAAGGAGCAGCATTTCAGGAAAAGAACACCTGGCCAGCTATTAAGCATGGAGGTGGATCTATAATGCTTTGGACTTGTGTTGCAGCCAGTGGCACAGGAAATATTGCACAGGTGGAGGGAAGAATGGATTCCACTAAATAGCAGAAAATTCTGGAAGCAAACATCATATCATCTGTAAAAAAGCTGAAGCTGAAAAGAGGACGACTTCTACAACAGGACAATGATCCTAAACAGACCTCAAAATCCACTATGGAAAACCTTAAGAGACACAAGCTGAAGGTTTTGGAACGGCCATCACAGTCCCCTGATTTAAACATCAGTGAAAATTTGTGGGTAGATCTTAAAAGAGCTGTGCAGGCAAGACGACCAAAGAATATTACAGAACTAGAAGCCTTTTGCAAGGAAGAAGGGGAGAAAATCCCAAGTACAAGAATTGAAAGACTTTTAGCAGCTATAAAAAGTGTTTGCAAGCTGTGATATCTGCCAGAGGAGGTGTTACTGAATACTGATTATGTAGGGCGCCCAAACTTTTACACAGTGTCACAATAATGTTTTTATGTTTTATCTTTGTTTAATTTATGACATAAAAAGTAACTATGCACCAATGTTTGCTGAAAATATTGTGCATTTCCATTTCCAAGAGAGACTGTGTTAACAACTTTTCAATTAAAAAATCACCAAAATCTGTTATTTATCAAGGGGTGCCCAAACTTTTGCATAAGATTATATACCCGCTATCTCTCTGTGTGCTGTGTCTGTAACCCCTCCCCACCACTCTTGCTCAGTGCGGACACACACACACACACACACACACACACACACACAGCTCCGATCGTTTACTTCAAAAGCCGTATTGTTTGCGACCGATACATCACTAAATACAACTGTACTGATTTTTTCTAACACACCAGATTCAGTCAGGAGTCATTTAGAACTGATGAAGATCGATGTACCTTCTGTGACAGGAACAGGATGAGCTCTGAGCTGAGACTGAATGTTAGTTCAGGCTTTTCTGCTGGATTTTCACTCCACACAGAGATTTTTATTCCATATTACACTGTAAACTACATCATGTCTTACTCTCTCAGTTCAGTACGAAGTTCAGATCAGCTCAGTTCAGATTCGCAGGAAGAGTTGCTGCAGGAAGAATCTCCTTCAGAGGCTGTAAAACATTCATATCATTATTAGTTAAAATTTTTGATTGTTCATAACACCTGGATTAATGAAAGAAAAAAATCAGACCAACTAATTGCTCACATTAAAAATTTTACACAGTGTCAGTTTAAGGTGGTGTGTACAGTATGTTTAATTTAGAAAATGAGTGGGGGGGGGGGGGGGGGGCGGGGAGGGTAAATAAAGGCAGGTCATTAGAGTGACAGGGATTCTGTTCAGCTGGACAGTGTTTTGTCATTAGTATTTTCTCACCAGGGAAAATCTGATCATTATGATCTATCCACATTTTTCCCACTTATATTTCCATAATTATCTTTTCGTGAATTTTGTGAAGCTGCTTTGAGACAATGGCAATGAACTTAAAATTAAATTATTGTGAATTGAATCAAATAATATATATATTTTTTTTACTTTTTAATTATAAGGATCAAAGGCTGACTTACTGAACTACCGATGGTATTGTACATGACCCGTTCTGTGAAACCTTCATCTTTCCTTCATTCTTCGTTCCACGTTCTTCTTCAAGACCACAATTCCAGCAAAAACAGCGACGAGAGCCGCGACTACAGCAGTGATGATAGCAATCGGTGCTCCACCTGTTAAATCAGCACAGAGTCTTTATTATCTGCTGCAGCAAGAAATCAGCTTTCACTCTCTACAGCTCTAGTTTATTAGGACCTTTTGGTACTTCTCGCACTAACTCCTTCTCCAAGCTGCTGTGCTGAACCACGCAGGTGTAGGTGTGTTTCTGCAGCTCCTCAGCTGGGACTTTCAGAATGTTTCTCTTCTGGAAGCTTCCATCCTGGTTGGGTAACGTCTCTCTGAGCTCCACGTCCTCATGCACGTCCTCTCCGTCCTTCTGCCAGGTGATGTTTAGTGCTTTGGGGAAGAAACCTGTAGCGTGACACACCACCTCTGGAGAAGGAGACGAGTGTTTCTGGAACACTGACACCTCGGGACGAACTGCAGAGACACACACTGATTTAAATGTTGCAACATTGTGTACACTATTAGTGTGTGTTGATGTGAAGGAGTATGTTATTGATTTGTGCACTAACAAAGAGAGGGGCAAAGGAAAGATTTTAGAAGTGTATTGGGGACCGAATTACAATCAAAGGGCTGTAATAGATTTTTATTCATCATTGTAGTGGGAAAGTTTCAGGAAAGCATTATGCTCGCAATCCAAGGTTTAACTGTAATGGAAGCTCAATCCAATATTACTCTCTTTCATTCAAAACATACTGTTTTGGTAGACAGCACAGTCTGTGTGTAATCTCCAGTGAAAGCATGTAATTTATACAGTTTTATATTAAATTGAAATACAATGTGTTTTAGATTTGCACTGACTGGACTACCGGCAGTTACCATGCCATATGATGGCTCATTTGGATGCCATGGCGTGTGTCTCTGTAAGACAATTCTGACATCTGATTTTTGATGCTCTTACTTAGATTAGATTGGGGCAACGAAAGGATGAAATGAATAGAACAGAGCACACACTGATACACATTCAAGTTAATTCACGAGCATAAAGATTGATGTTGGAGCGATGGAAAAAGGTCATGTGACCTGATGAGTACAGATCGAGCCTAGTCCTATTCAATCTTACCTCCCAGATACTCTCACACATACCAACATTCAGCCTAAACTCTAATTAGGCTTAGGTTGCAGTCTCAGACTGATAGAACCAGTACGGTTTGATATGCATGTGCTGTGTATGTGTGTGTGGATAGGTAGGTAGGTGAGTGCATGTGTGTTTGCATTGTGAGCCATTTGACTTTGACAGCATTAGTTTACTATGTTTCTTTAAAAGAACTACCACATACACACGCACACACACACACACATGCTTATTCACATACTACGGGCAATTTTGCAACCTATTACTAATTTATTAGGTTTAATAGCAAAAACTAATCTGCATGTTTTTGGACTGTGAAAGGAAACTGGAGTACAAGGAGAACATGCAAACTCTACACACACACAGACCTGCAAAGGGAGTTAAACCCGGACCCTGCAACCCCATAGCATAACTTCTACCATGATTCATTGTAGGCAGGGTGCACTTCTGCATATGCTTTTCTAACATTCTAGTTTTGTTTCATTAGTTCATAGCAGAACAGAATTCATAAACCTCCTCATATGGTTTTTAGCATATTGGAGCACCTTTTCTAGGATCTAGGTGTTTTAGGAACAGTAACATGATTCTCATGCTAATGTAAATCTGCAGGTGATAGCTTCCTCTTTCTGTTATGTCCAGGTAGTTTATCAAATGTACCTTTAAATTTTAACTTGCAAAATAGGCTGCTTACTGTATTCCCAGGAACAATTAGTACCTTTTCTGTTTTATGCCCTTTATTTCCTTCCATCCATCAAACACTGTTGGGAAGTTTTTTTTTTTTTTTTTTGAGCGGGGTGTGAGTGGGGATGGAACACACACTGACCTCCTGTCTAATCCCACGACACAGGCACAGGCACGTTTTCTTGCTTCGCCTTCCTCTTTCTCATTAAACAAAGAGAGCATGCTATACAGATAATCTTGAAGGCAGTCATCTAAAGTGTGCCAACATATATCTATACAGTACAGACCAAAAGTTTGGACACACCTTTTCATTCAGCGAGTTTTCTTTCTTGTGTTCTTTCTTGTGTTCTTCAGCCCAAACGCGTCTCTTCTGCTTGTTGCCTGTCCTTAGCAGTGGTTTCCTAGCAGATCTTCTACCATGAAGGCCTGATTCACACAGTCTCCTCTTAACAGTTGTTCTAGAGACGTGTCTGCTGCTAGAACTCTGTGTGGCATTGACCTGCTCTCTGATCTGAGCTGCTGTTAACCTGCGATTTCTGAGGCTGGTGACTCGGATGAACTTATCCTCCGCAGCAGAGGCGACTCTCGGTCTTCCTTTCCTGGGCCGGTCCGCATGTGAGCCAGTTTCTTTGTAGCGCTTGATGCTTTTTGTGACTGCATTTGGGGACACTTTCAAAGTTTTCCCAATTTTTCGGACTACCTGACCTTAATTTCTTAAAGTAATGATGCCACTCGTTTTTCTTTTCTTAGCTGCTTTTTTCTTGCCATAATATGAGAAAGTGTGTCCAAACTTTTGGTCTGTACTATATATGTTTATTTAGTATGTTTTAGGTCTGATGTCCTCCTTATAACCTAGGAAGTGTAATTAATGTTTATAACCTCTTTCTCTATGTAAGAGTAGTAATGACTATGCAATATATGGGATGTGTGATATTGAGCAAAAGCTTGTTTTATTCAAAGAACAAGGGTGTGAATTAGAAGTTGGTATTATCAACAGGGTTCATATTAATACACTTTATAAAAGTACATGAAACTGCATCAGGAAAGCCTCCCACGTGACAGACCCAACATTAGGCTAATTAATACACAAAAAAAGGAACCATGCGGGGCGTGGGTAAATCACGCCGCAACAGCTGATTGGGGACATTCACCCTTAGGACGGACCAACTCTGTCGCCTTGCGCTGTTAAGCTTCTTTAGAGCTCCTGGAGCTCTCTGAGCTCAGACTCCAACCTGCACTACAACATCAAAGCGATCGAGTCATTCACCCTCCAAAACCCTCTGCAGCGAAGAAAACTGTCTGGAGAAGTCCAGAGCATCGCCATCGGTAACCAGGCAACCAAACGTCACAGAAGGCTTTCCCGGAAAGATGTGGACTGCCAGCCAATCAGCAACGCAGTGATTCTCTTTATTCTGGAGGCGACCACGGAGAAAAAGTCTCATGTAACGCAAGTAAACAAACAAAGCTTCATACCTTGCTGAAAATTGGTGAAAAATCTAAACTAAAGTGAAGATAATACTAAGGCTTTGCTCTTGTGACTCTCACTTCTAGTAACCACTACTAGAAGTTTCTTAGAACCATGTATATTAGTAGTTCAATAAATTCTTGTTTCTTTAAAAATAACTTGTAAATTTTATAGTTCTTACATTACCTTGCTCCTAATTGACAAAATACCAGGTTTAGTGTCATTATCATTGGCCACAAGATAAACAGAGTTGGTAAGATATACTAAATCGTTCTACACACTGGACGGATAGATAATAAAGTGTATGTTCCAAATTGTAAATCAGTTTAAGAAAGTCAGTTCGTATCTTTAAAAATTCTATTCAGTCTAAAAGAGCTTAAACCCTTATTGAAGAAGAAAAAATGTCTTAAGTTGTTGTTTAAAGATTGCCAAAGACTCAGCTGTACAGACATCTAGAGGAGGTTCATTCACTGCCTAGGTGCCAGAACAGAAAGGAATCTAGATGCAAGTCTTCCTCGAACTCTGAGAAATGGTGGGACCAGCCGAGGAGTGCTGGAGGATTGGAGGGAAAGTGGTGAGGTGTGGTGCGGTGTGTGACTATAGAACCCAACAATGACTCATCCAGTAGCTCATTAAAGAACCCAAAAGAACATCTAAAGAGCTGCAGGCCTCACTTGCCTCAGTTAAAATAAGTGTTCATCATTCAACAATAAGACTGGATAAAAATATACATAAAATAACATATGTTTGACTGTTGGTATGATGTTAATTTATGAAATAATAAATGAACATCATACCAACAGTCAAACATGATGGTGGTAGTGTTATGGTCTGGGGCTTTGCAGCTGGACAACTTTATAATTGATGGAACCATGAATTCTGCGCTCTACCAGAAAATCCTGAAGGAGAATATCCAGCCATCATTTTGTGTCCTCAAGCTCAAGCGCTTTTAGGTTATGCAGCAGAACCAGGATCTGAAACACACCAGCATGTCCACCTCTGAATGGCTCTAAATTAATAAATAAGGTTTTGATGTGGCCTAGGCAAAGTCTATCCGTACATCCGACTGAGATTCCTAAACAGGCTATTCATTCTTAACACCCATCCAACGTGGCTGAAGTAAAACCATTCTGCAAAGAAGAGTGGGCCAAAATTCCTCCACAGACATGTGAAAGACTCACTGCCAGTTAGAAACGGCAAATGCTTCAGTGAAGTTGTTGTCCCCAGGGGTGGCACACTAGTTATTAGGTTTAAAGGCAATTACTTTTTTACAGCTTTTTTTCCCCCTTAATAAATGAATTCATCATTTAAAAACAGCATTTTGTATTTACTCTTGTTATCTTTGGTTAACATTATTTTTAATGACCTCAATCATTTAAGTGTGACAAATATGCTTTTTTTTATTATTTATTTATTTTTTAATTAAAATAAAAAAATTGGGCAAAAATGTTTGCGCCACCCTATGATTCAGAGACTTGGCATTTAGTGCATCTAGTAATAGTTTTCATCTTTCTTTATGTAACAGCTGAAGTTGTGATCAAATCCTCCACAGTATACATTATACACAGATAAACAAACAGCAGAAAGACCCTCAAATAAGTTGAATTTATACATCATTACCCAGAGAGATCTGAAGAAGTGGTTTATGTCTATAAAAAAGGCATGGGCAAAAAAAAGACTTACAATAATAATAATAATAATAATTTTATATATACTGTACAAAATTGTTCGTACGTTTTTGTTAAAGAAAGAAAAACCAACAATGAAACTAACATTTAAGTTAAAAAAAATAATTTAGTGAAAATTAACTAAATCAAACATGGTTTTTGAATTGTGGTTCAAAAGAAGCATTTAAAAAAAACTAACTAATGAAACTAGCCTGGACAAAAATGATGGTACCCTCTTGTTGCACAACCTTTTGAAGCAATCACTGCAATCAAACAATTTCTGTGACTCTCAGTGAGACTTCTGCGATTGTTGATGGGTATTTTGACCTTCTCC
The DNA here is from genome assembly GCA_011419295.1 of Clarias macrocephalus. NCBI lineage: Eukaryota > Metazoa > Chordata > Actinopteri > Siluriformes > Clariidae > Clarias > Clarias macrocephalus. Next base: position 5,515 of record JAAGKR010010723.1, on the reverse strand, counting down.
TCATGAGCAAACTGCTCCAGCTGTCTCAGGTTTGAAGGATGCATTCTCCACACTGCATGTTTCAGCTCTTTCTGAAGATGTTCAATAGGATTTAGGCTCCCATTTCTCTGACCTCCCGAATCTAGAAAGATGCATATTTGTTATGACCTCTGGAGAGCTTGGTAGAGGACTGTACCGGCGGTTTACAGACTCTTCTGGTGTACCAGTAGTGTACATGTTACAAATTATTACCTACAGTGTTTATGTAATATTGAGCATTAAACAAAATTTCAATGGTGGTAAGCAATGCAGTGTTTAATAATGTCAAATATTAAATTAAAACCATTTAATTAGTACAAATATTATGATGTCATTGTTGTTATGAACACATTACAGTGACTGAACTGATGAGGATAAAAAAATAAAAAAAAACCAATAGATATAAGATATAAATTAAGATTTTTTGTAAATATTATAGCCAGACACTAAAGGGCCTCAGAGATCTTTTGGCTTCAAAATTAAATCCTCGTTCTGAACGGATTACTTTAGTAATACGTCCCTATATACAATCACTGTTGCAAGCAAGTTCATAGACCAGGAGAGTCTGTAAGTCTGTAAGAGTCTCTCACAAGTACACTTATGATATAAACCTGCAAACATAACACTATAAATCATACAGTATAAACCCTTATTCAGAGCAAATTACCTTTATTTTAACGTTTATACATCAGAGGAGTTGAGTTATGAGCTCAGCTTTTCAGGGCAGAAAGTTTTAAGCTTTTCAAGCTCAGATTTCAAGCATTTTTCCAACATGTGACACGACAACACAAACTCACAAATTCACACTTTAGCGTCTCCTGTATCTCTGTGCTTCTATCGTCATTTGTTCATTTAAAAGCTGCTCAGCAAGAAACTGGGTGTTTTTCTGTCAGTTGAACTTAAACTCTTCTGCTCACAAACATGTACTGTACCATCAACACCGAACACCATTTAACATTAAAACAACAATACAGTATATGTTTATTCTCACCTTTACTGTGATAAAACTCCTGCATGTCCTCTGTCTCACTCTCTCAGTGTCACTGTTAGGCTTCTTTATCCAGTCCTTTATGATCAGAATCCCGTTGCTGCTGTAGAACATAAACTGCTCGCCGTCCAGCAGACCCACAGCAATGAACTCTGGGAAAACAGTGACTCCAGGTGTGAGTGCAGTGTAGAGGTAGTGCAAAGTGTGTGTGTCTGTAAATACATTAAACAACAAGAAAACATCACAGACATGACAGATCAATGATCCAGAATCTCGATATTCCAGTGCAGAACAAGTGACAGTACTTCTGAGTACTTTGTTGACATTTTGTGTGTTATTATTTTAGGCACATTATATTTATCAATACTGTTGATCACATTTTATGTGCTCTTAAAAGTAAGCACAAAGTGACATAAAATTAATGCAGAAAAATTCCAAAAGGTTCACATACTTTTTCTTGCCACTGTATCCCAAGTCTTTACAGCGTCATATAAGTCTGGAGAAAGGAGGATTCCTCCAATCAGATTTGTACAATATTTTAATAATGTATATTTTTATATTATATTTTGATCAAACTGTTAAATATTTACACGGTCATGAACATTTTGTTTCTCCATTCTGTTATTTAGAAATATAAAAAGTGTGTTTTGACATTATGAAACTCATATTATATATATACATATATATACATATACATACACACACACAAACAGATCAGATTAAATTTTATTAATTGAAGTTACACTAATTGAGTTCTTAGTGTTGGTGTTGCGTTAAAACCCAAGGAGGAAAAAAAAAAAGACGGCCACAAGAACAATTAAATGAACCAAAAGTGTTTTATACAAAAAACAAATAAACGGGTGCACCAAAACCAACCCAACAATATTATATATATATATATATATATATATATATATATATATATATATATATATATATGGATACCCATACATACATGTTTGGTGATGGCATTTTGTCTGTCTCCAGCTCTACCATCTGTTAAACTCAACATGAGAGCTGATCTGCTGATGGTGTTTATGTTAAACTCGTCCCAGCCGTCTATCTGTATCCTGTTAATTCTAAATTATACTAATGAACCTGAGTCTGATAAATGATCCTGTAAAAAAAAATTGTTTTAGTTAATTTTTTATTAAACATACATTTTAAAATTTGGACATTAATTGTCTGGAGCTGAAAAAACAAAAGTAAGAACTGGCTTCCTGTTTGTTAGTCTAGTGTTCTATCAGTATGAATGGATGATGCTAAACAAATATAGTCCAGTTTTCTGACATGTTTTTAGCGTGATCAGAATATAATCTCCATCGCTTTAACACCGGTAGCTCGCGCAGATTTAACGACGTTAAATCAGCCATGCAAATAAAATACCTTGTACAATAAAAACCCAAATGATTTAAAAAAAAAACCTCAAGCACACAAGTCACTGTGAGTAGCAGCATGGCTTTATATTCATGGCACTAAAACAGAGAAACGGTGTGATGAGGACGAATTCATGCAACGCCATCATCACGTTGTAATGCATACGCATGCGTGGTGTGTTGAAGATGAATTTATGAAACGCCACCGTCGCCATTTTGTTTGGTGTTCTGCGCACGCGTGGTGTGATGAGGACGAATATATGAAACGCCAACGTAGCCATTTTGTTAAAACTAAAAGATTTTCATAAAATGTATAAAAGAGTTATCACTAACACAATGTCCTAATAATCAGCTAAAATGTTTAAATATTATCTGTGCTATCATAAATATGTTTCTGTAATCACCAGTCGAATGAAGGGATTAAATAAAAACATTCATTTTACCGAAGAGAAAGTAGTGTGTTGTGTTGAAATTGGTTCCCCATCGAGATGCGTTTGTCTTAGCCCCGCCCCAGTGAAAACAGCGCAGGGAGCGCGCATTCAGGGAAAGGCTCGCCCGCGAGAGGTTATTCGCGTATCGCTGAGTTTCTACGGATTCTAAAAGTGACAGTGTTGCTATTTTTTAATCTCTGGAATGGAAGAGACGGAGAATTTCACTCACCCTGAAAACTAAACTTTCTATCACTCTATACACAACCCGTGATTTATTAAGGCTATTTCACAAATGCAGTCATTTTCTTTGGTACTTTTCGATAGTATATATAAAAGCGGAGGTAAACATTATCTGATACCATGAATTCTAGCCATCAGGATGTGTTTCTGCTGCTGTAATCAACACATTTACAATGATAAAACTCAGTTAATTCACTTTTGTGTCAAGAAATGAGCTTCAACAGTTAGACAGATGTGGAAACACCTGTACTTAAATCATGAACATATAAACATACTTAGTGTTGGAATGATGAAACTCAGAGAGCCACAGTAACAGTCTGTGAGAATTTATTTACATAGAAAGTAGGCAGTCTGACGGTGACAATTCTATCTATCTGGATGTGTTTCACTTGCTATAATGAACATATTTAGAAGGATAAAACTAGTTAAAATCATCTAATTCAAAGGGTTGAATTTTAAAAGATTTCCTTCATAATTATGTGAATTATACATATCTAGGTGTATACTGTGTGCATGGTGTTTGCATGTTCTCCCCCTGCTTGGTGGGTTTCCTCCGGGTACTCCGGTTTCCTCCCACAGTCCAAAGACATGTACGTTAGGTTAATTAGCATTCCCAAATTGGCCGTAGTGTGTGAATGAGTGTGTGTATGTGTGTGCGCCCTGCAATGGATTGGCACCCTGACCCTGACTTTATTTACATTCACTGAATGTGACTACTGCTCAACACAGCCTTTTAAAAAAAACTTTATCATAGTGTTTAATAGTTTTCCAAAAAATATGTTACATTACTGAACAAATGTCCAGTGTCAAAAAAATTCAATACTGAATGCATGTGACATTAACCATTCATCCATACATAAAGTTACATAAAAAAACAGCAATGACAAACTTCATTTACACTAAACCAAGTAACTTCAGACACTGCTGTAAAATCATTTTGCTCAACACTGTCTAGACTTATGTTAGCTAGAAAGATGAATATTCAACAGAAGCTCAATTAATGCAAATGTTTTAACTTTTAACATTTCTTAACGGTTACTTTGACAACTAACGTTGGCTATAAACTTAGTTAGCATTAAAATTAACTCATGGCCAATGTTAGCTAGCATAATATTAGTGTTAGGTTACATTACATTGTTACTAGTGAAGATTATTAGCTACAGCTTGTTGTATATAAATCTTGACAACAAATGTTTGATAAGGACACTAAGAGAATTATTTTATATTTAGAAAAGTTAATTCTACTGTCCTGCTCTCTCCCTCACAGATCTGATATTAACGTGTTAAATCTTCCATGCTGCTATATTCCCGTCTCCTCTTGCATCTGTTCTTAAAGGTTCTAAGTCAAGTCAAGTCAAGTCAATTTTATTTATATAGCGCTTTTAACAATTGACATTGTCGCAAAGCAGCTTTACAAAATAAAAAGAAGTAAGTCTGTATGCAATGTGTATGAATCAAAATGATAAGATTGTCCCTGATGAGCAAGCCGAGGGCGACGGTGGCAAGGAAAAACTCCCTGGGATGGTAATAGGAAGGAACCTTGAGAGGAACCAGACTCAACAGGGAACCCATCCTCATCTGCGTGATAACGGATAGCAGGGATTGATCAACTTAATAATGTGTACTGGAAGTTCAGTGTAACAGGAGATGTGTTAAAATTAAAAGGAGTCCAGTTTGTTCCTGGAGGCTCAGGTAGACTGTAGGAGATTCCAGTCCTGAGCTATCGAACAACTGAAGTCACAGGTCCCCAGAGCACCAATCGATAATAGGACAGTCTTAATGGAAACCATCCCCAGCCATCATACAAATCCAGGCAGACCACACGGGGCATCCATGCGACGAGATCTCCAACCAGAATTATTGCAGAAGCAGGACTCCAGGACCAGTTAGACGGGTCCAGAGGGAAGAGGGGTCTGGATCACTGGTAACTCAGGAGCGAACATGTATAGCTCGACAGAGAGACAGAGAGAGGGACAGGAGAGAGAGAGAGAGAGAGAGAGAGCGAGAGAGAGAGAGAGAGAGCAGAAAAGGAGAGAACAGAAAATAAGGAGAGATGGCAGTTCGGTCTGGTCACAGTCAACATGTATAAGATGAATGTATATTAGTGCAAAGTGCAAGCAGGGACTCCGGCAGGACTAACTATAACAGCATAACTAAAAGGGAGAGCCAGAAGGAAACACAAACATGAGGGCTCCCTGAGATGTAAAGCAACCAATCACCTCACCGTCAACAAACCTGAGTGAACAATGAGAGTGGGGAGGACAGCATCTAAACATACCAGTTCACCAGAATACTCTACGTCCATGAGTCCCCCAGATCTGCTCCTTTACCTAAGGCTCATCTATTTACAAAAATGCTTGGCTAAATAAATAAGTTTTTAGCCTAGACTTAAACACTGAGACTGTGTCTGAGTCCCGAACATTAATAGGAAGACTATTCCATAACTTTGGGGCTTTGTAAGA
>JAAGKR010010722.1:0-21758 GCA_011419295.1 Clarias macrocephalus | reverse complement strand
GTGTGTGTGTGTGTGCATATCTGTGTGAACAGAGATAAGACTGTGGTAGATCGCTACTCAGTGAAGTATACCATGTGGCAAGAGATATCAAGGCATGTGACCTGCAAAGATACACACTGTTTATTTGTATGTTGAGGTGTGTGTGTGTGTGTGTGTGTGTGTGTGTGTGTGTGTGTGTGTGTGTGTGTGTGTGTGTGTGTGTGTGTGTGTGTGTGTGTGTTCAGATCTCAGGTCCACAGAGTTGAAAGAGTAGGTGTTAGATTACAAAAAAGCAGTGCTTGATGAGCCGCCTGTGTTATCTGGACTTGGGTGCTGATCAGCAGGACTCTCCAGAGTGGTGGAGCGGTGGACTAATAGCACCGCTCCAGGGCTTTCTTCCTTTGCTTGTTCTGATTTATCTAATATGGGTTTCCCCCAACACACACACACATGCACATCTTTACTTAAAAGCTAAGTACATAGATTAGAAGCTGGCTTAGAAACCTCCACCTCTGCCGTGTCTCTCCTTTTTTATTTAAATAAAGAAAAAAGAAAGGGAGATTCCCTTGTCCTGTATTTCAGCACCTTATGATCAGTCAACAAGGAAAGTATTTAAACACATAGAGCACAGATTGTAAGAGCACGATCTTGAATAAACAGATGCCGCTCTTTGAATTATCCTTACACACCGCTCAGGAACAGCTCAGAGAGGAGGGACGGAGGCGTGCAAGCTCAAAACTTTATGTTATTACGAGAAAAAGAAACTTGCGCAGCTAATTATGATGGATGGATCTGGTTAACTTTTTGTGAGATCGTGTTTTGAAATAAGTGAAGTTATCCGCTTTTCCGGATTCGGTGAATTTGAATTTTATTTCAACATTCAGGATTCAAATCTGTCTAGACAACAAACAAAAAAAAAAAACTAAAAGTTTTGAAGGTTCCTCTATAGGGCGGCCTGAAAGTCTGGATCCAAAGGACAATGAGTTATTCAAAAAAGCAGAATTAGCAGCCTTTGTACTGAAAATATGCTGAATACAAATGAGAATTCTTCAGTTTTATGAAAAAATGATACAAGTAAAACATCTTAAAATGAAGTTCATGATATGGAAAGCCTGTCACAAGGAGCAGGCGTACAACTGTAAATGACAAGGACAGCTTTGACAGTTCTGTCATGTTTGTAATGTTATTAGATTCATTAATAGATGCTTAGGTGAGTAATCAAGTGAAAAATTGGACACACCTTCTCATCCAATGTTTTCATTTGGTGATTTTTTTTTCTCTACATTCTAGAACAATACTGGAGATTTCATTCCTTCATTTATCTTCTGTACCGCTTTATCCAGTATCCAGGTCACGGAAGGCCTGGATCCTATCCCAGGAGACTGAGGGGACACCCTGGAACTAGGTACTAATCCATTACTGAAATACAGTACACACACACCCACACACTCATTCACACACTACAGGCAATTTGGGAACTCCAACTGTAGGAGGAAACCCACCAAGCACGGGGAGAATATGTCAAACTCCATGCACACACAGGAGGTGCGTAGCCACAGTGTTAACCACTGGGGATTTCAAAACACATATGAAATAACACATATGGAATCATGCAATTAACATCAACAGTCAGGAACAGTTCATGTGAGAACAGTATTGTATAAGTGCAAAACTTATGAAGTTCATTTAGAGTTGCCAGCCTCAGAAATCACCAATTAACAAACAGCACCTCAGATTAGAGCCGTTATGAAGCTTTACAGAGCAGAAGTAGCAGATAGATCTCAATATCAACTGTTCAAAAGAGATTAAGGCATACGTATTATGGATGCCTTGTTTTACAGTGTAGAAAAAAATTAAAATCAGGAAAGCCAATGGATTTTATTTAAGGTGTGTTTAAACTTTTGACTGGTACTGATAGGTACATACAGTATAATGGGTGTAGTCTGGGTGTAGTGATAGTGAATAGTTATTAGTGAATAGTGAATGGTGGTTGGATTGATTTGCAGGAAATGCAACAAGAGCAAGAAGCGTTGGACTGTGCGGTTAAACAGACTATTTACTCACACCAGTGATCGATTATGGAATAGTTACTGACTCCCATCACTGCTCCCATGTTTCTGACATTACATGCAGAGATAATTTCCTGCCACTGTGCTATTGTTGATCCTGATTTTGATTCTGATTACTGACTTCAGATCAGCCCAAAGAAAAAAAAGAAGTAAAGTTGTATCATTTCTGGTTCTGATCCAGTTTCCAGTTTTCATCTTGGATCTGAAAAAAATAAAAATGTTACATTTGCTACACGGAAAATAGCGTATGGATTAAATCTTTTGCCAGATTTGGCTCTAATCATTTTATGTAAATTACTGAAAAATCTGACAAATCAAATAAAGACACTTTGATTTGGCTTTTCCAATAAAAGTAAAATTGTACAGATGTATAGATGCATAGTTGTATAGCCTCTAAGTCGATGTTACACCTAAAATTATGTTTTAAACTATTTTAACTATTATCTTTTATCCTAATAGTTAATTATTCATATAAATTCTATTAAACTGGCTTGATTAGAGCTTCTGATGAATAAAGGTAAAGCTGTTGACTATTTACAGGCTCATTAAGATTAAATATTCTGAGTAGCTGCTTTACATGCCGGACATCACCACAAGTCCTACGTGCTAATGTATTTAAGGGCAGATACAAATAGTCCCACATCTCTTCAGCTGTTACTGACCGGCAGAAGGTTCTCACGTTGACCTTAGACTTCACTCTGATCATTGGCCATGTAGGTTATACCAGACGACCTTCTGGCTCCTTGGAGCCATAACGTCCCATGTCCACCTGCTCCGTTCCATCTACACTGTATATCCTGTAATATGGTACCATATAGAGGGTGTGTTGTTACCAAATAATAGTGAGGCGTTATAATTGGAATAGGATCCCAAATGTCTTTTAAGGCAAAACACATTTGTTTCTATTTATAGATGATCAGACAATTTTTTTTTTGTTGAGAAATATAAATTTTTAAAAATCCTACAATTTTCTTGGAAAGTTTCTTGGAATTTTCTTTCTTCTCTGCATATAACAACTGAGCCACACTGTGAAGCAGATCAACAAAAAGCCACAGCCTAGGCTCACTGATTTCTTATTTACAGCATAAAGGGAAAGACTTTGACTGCAAAAAAAAAAACTCCTTACTGATAACTATTTCACATTTTAATAAAACAATATCACACTTTAATAGAAAGATCTGACTTACTGTAGCCCCGCAACTCCATATACAGGATAAAGCGGTATAGACAGTGAGTGAGTGAGTGAGTGAGTGGTCTTACTGAGCTCACTTATGCAGTTATCCAATTAGCCAATCATGTGGCATCAGCTCAGTGCATAACAACAAACAGATACGGGTAAAGAACTTCAAACATCAGAATGAAGAAAAACTCTGTGTGGCTTGGATGTTGATTTGACTACTTCAGAAACTACTGATCTCCCAAGATTACAAGAACAGAGAAGAATGACAAGCCTGATATGAGCTGACAGGAAGACTAGTTGGGCGATGGTGTTCAGAAGGTCAGGGGTTCAAGCCCCAGCACTACCAAGCCTCCACTCTGCTTCAGGGGTGCTGTATCATGGCTGGGACATGTGAGAAGATAAGTTCTCTGTGCTGTAATGTATATATAACAAAATAAACAGCCTGCTTATAATCACTCTTTAGAACCGTGGTGAGCAGAAAAGCATCTCAGAACTCACAACATGCTGAACATTGTAGTGAATGAGCAATGACAACGGAAGCTCACATCAGATTCCAATTCTGTTAGGCAGGAAATGTGTTTGGCATTAGTAAACAAATTGTATATGTGAATATATGTAAATTATATATATAATTAAATGAAAGGCATTACTTTGTCAAAGCTGATTTTATGCTGTGTCGAAAAAATCTTTTCATCAAAGGTTGCATTCATTTTTGGCCAGTATTGATGATGGCCAAGTAATATGTGAAAATAATTCCTCTCTTTTCACAATCCTGGAATATGTCCATGAGCGAAAAAGAAAAACTCCACTGATGTGGTCATTCAGTCCATTCAGGTCATCAGTCATCTTGCCACATAATGTTGCTGAGCCCAGAGACCAACTGAAGCAAACCCAGATCATAACACAGCCTCCAAGGCTTGTACAGTGGACACATGTGTATGTACGATTGTTTCATGTGCTTCCCTTCTTAACGGCTTCTTTCCCTGACACACACACATGCTCTGGAATTAGGTCGATCAAACAAAAATGTCCGATCCATGTCAAAAAGAGTCCAATCTTTGTGCTCCCTAGCAAACTTGAAGCTTTTTGTCTGATGAGTCTCAACAACAAGTGGTTTTCTTATGGCCACACAGCTGTTTAGTCCCAATCTTGTGAGTGTGTAAATGCTCTTTCTTTCACTACTAACACAGCCCCGATTTCCGGAATCGGAATTTTTATGATTCCACTTCACCGAGCATTTAAGGTGTTGGTCCAGCACTATCCTTCCAGGTTTCCAGAGTCATAGAAGCAAATGTCCTTCACTACACAAATGTATTTCTAGACAGTGAACATTCATTTTAAAATCACAGCAAGCGCGATGTAAACGACATTTTAAAAGATGGTAATTGTTTTTTTAATTAACCCTTATCTAGAAACAACAAAGCTTTGCTTTTCAAGCCGCTCGCTCTCTCTCTCGCTCTAGCTGTTGGGCAAGTGGTTAATCACAGGGTCATTATGGACTCAGATTAGGTGTGTGGACTTAGCCATTCCTAATTAAGTATTTTACAAAAAGCTCTCTTAATCCCACCGCCAACCAGGTCAGAGAGGGGTGGACAAGTACCCCTTCCCCCGTCTCGCCAAGCCCAAACAAGTTTTTAACATTCAAGCGTGTGTTTGGTCATTAGTTAACAACCACTTTCAGAATTTTATTGAAAAATTGCAAGCAGCCATCTTAGTCATTCACGGCTTTTTTTTTTCTTCTCCAAAATACAGATATGTTCGAGTTTTTTAAACGCTTCCCAAGTTGCACTGTTTTTACTATGTGTAGCTGCCTTGGAAAACACTTTACCTAGTAAAACATTTTTGAATACATTAGGTTGTGAAATCTGAACTGAATTATGCATCTCATTTATGCGCATCTATCGCATTTATTAATTCTAGCATTTTAAACTTAGATCCCATAAGCATTTTTTTATACCTCTTTTAATAAATAAAACACAAGAAATGTAACCTCAAAAGCTGTGCATATCTCTATAGCATGTTTATTTATAGCACATAATTTTTTTTGCAGCTGTATTTTCTGTACCGTATCTTTTTCGATCTTAACAGTGTGCACTTTTCAGAAAGTTCAGAAAGTTCATAAAAACATTTACTACACTGTTTCAGAATCGTTTTTTCCCTAATCAAAACCTACATGTGACAATTTGCGCGGTGCTTAGTGTGAGTGGTGCTACGTACATCATCAAGGCATGGTATTTAAAAATCATAAGCCCATTGTACATGTTTATAAACCCAGCATGTATTTAAGTCTTCAAAGTTGAGGAAAAACCCACAATAAGTCTAATCTCATCTGAAAGCTATAAAGGAAGGAAGACTCAATCCGAGCAAAAGAAAGTTTAATGAGAAAATATTAGTATGTCTTTACAATCGTTTTAACTATGTTTGTGGTGACACAGTGGCTTAGTGGTTAGTTCTGTCACCTCCAGGATTGGGATTCACAATGGATTCCAAATTCCAAACCCTTGCAAAGGGTTCGCCGTTCATCCAGTGAGGTAGGCATCATTTGATAGCAAAATATCATGGATGAAAGAAAGGATGAAACACTAATGGATGTTGAATAGTTGGACCATCGTAAGATGGTCCATTGTAATTCATTGTGATTCATGTCTTGCCTAGTTCATCTGTTGCACTTTGTGCCGCCCCTAGGGAAAGAATAGTAAATAAAAGAATTTAAAAAAAAAACAGATGCATCATCATATTTGTCTAGAGAACTCGGCGCCGCAGGAACATCTGACATACGTTCAGGGAGGATCTTTATATCTAGGCTGTGCATGCATAAACACGCTGATGGTGATTGCCATATGGATTAGCACAGTTGAATCTATGTTGGTGTCAGGGAAGGGATGTTGGCTGTACCACCTGCATCTCAAAATGGGCACTTCCTGCAAATACTCCTACACATACATGTAGACGCATGCACAAAGACCAACACAATGTAAACACTGGTAACTCTTACCATAAGTTTGTATATACAGTACTATACTGTACATCCTCTCGCCTACATGTGCCTACCAGTGTGCATACATTAACAAATGCATCGGTATAATCATTGTGTGTGCATGTGTGTGTTTCTCACTCCACATCTGCTTTAATAAATTATCATGTATATATATTTATGGAATTAGCATTGTGGCCTCACAGCCTCCAGGGTTGAGAGTTCGAGTCTCCCCTCCAGTCTGCGTAGTTTGTATGTTTTCTTTGTGTCTGGTGGGTTTCCTAGATTAGACTATTTGGTGTTCCCAAATTGCCCTTAGTGTGTGTGTGTATATATTTTTATTCTAATTAAATGCTATTAAAAGGTGCTGTATTGAATTTTGAAAAATATAAATATATATATGTGTGTGTGTGTGTGTGTGTGTGTGTGTGTGTGTGTGTGTGTGTGTGTGTGTGTGTGTGTCTATACTGCACTTAATGATTCACTTTGTTACAATTCTGTCTTCATGTAACGAGTGACGTATCCAGTTATGGCAGGACATGCTTAAAATAAAGAAAAGAAATAAATCAAAAGTGTTTGAGTGCCGACATCCGTATTGACCCGAAGAAATCACTTCAGATATCGAAAGATTTTATTCGAGACACTTAAACTGTTTGCTCTGGAGTTAATGTGTTAACACGCGCATACTCGATCTGTCTTCCCCCTTTAACCCGCAAACACACACACACACACACACACACTGTGTGTCCCTACTGAGCCTCTGTGCTGCTCTGCAAATAAATTTTTGGCCAAAATGGAGAAAAAAACATCCTAAATAGACAGTTTGTTTAAGTAAGTGTGCAGAATATAACAGAATATAAGTGTGTGTGTGTGTGTGTGTGTGTGTGTGTGTGGTCTCAAACAGCTGGTACTGAGGCAGCCCTGTCCTGTGTGCTAGCTCAGGAGAGACAAGGCTGGGAGGGTGGAATACAGTGGCTAAATAGATGAGCTAATGCGATCTTTTCCTATATAATCTATATAATCAAAAATAAAGAGAGAAAGATTTTTTTTTAAAAGGTAGAAAGAGAGAAGCGAGGAATCTGAAAGAGGGAAGTCCTATTTCTTTTCTTGGACAGCTGAGAGTCTTATTATGGGATTAAAGTTAAACATTTGTCTCGTGGAATGCAATGTGGGTTGCACGCTGCCTCTGTGTGTGTGTGTGTGTGTGTGTGTGTGTGTGTGTGTGTGTGTGTGTGTGTGTGTGTGTGTGTGTGTGTGTGTGTGTGTGTGTGTGTGTGTGTGTGTGTGTGTGTGTGTGTGTGTGTGTGTGTGTGTGTGTGTGTGTGTTAATGGCACTGGGCCCAGGGTGGCAGATCAGTTTCGTGGCCTGGGGAGAGATGAGAAGGCGGGGTGTGTTTCAGGAGCCGGGCCAGATCTATAAGGAACAGCTGCTAGATAAAGCCCAGGGTTACTTATAGAACTCCCACAATGCAACTGATCTCGTGTGACTCCGGCACTTCCAGTATCATCATCGTCCACACCTCATGCCACACATACAGACCTAGAGACACACAGATTTATAAATGTATCCGTACTACCCATGTTTGTTTGAGTGTGTGCTCTCATTCCGTTTGTTTGAAGAATGTCGATTAGCCTCCGTCCACATCGTCAAGGAGTTTTCGAGATTACAAATCCACAGCTCTTTGTCCTGAGTATACAACAGTGACAGCATAAACTCAGCACAACCACAACATTCAGCTCTGAGGCTTTCTCCACACGCTCGCTCTGATGAAACGCGGACAGAACGAGGTCGGGCTTCTGATCTGAGCAGGAAACAGAGGAGACACAACACACACACACACACACACACACACACACACACACACACACACACGCACACACACGCACATATGGTAACAGTATGTGAACCCATACCTTTCATTAATGTGGTGTGATATCCGGCGAGAAGTTGTGGCTACTGAGTGTGCATGTATATGTGTGTGTGTGTGTGTGTGTGTGTGTGTATGACGTGCACTAAGATAATGAGGTGATGAGTAAGAGCCAAGTGAATCTGATGTTTTAGCTTAGTTCAAACCTCAAGTTTATGTGTGTCCGTGTTTCCCGTAGCTTTTTTAGCGAAGGCAAACCACAAAAAAAAAAAGCTCAGATATTTTATATTGTTCATGAGACAGCAGCTTTTTCAGTCAACTGTTCAGTGCAGCCTTGTCGCTCTTTCAGTGATCAGTGATGAGAGAAAAAGCAGGTCATGAACATGCACAGGGTGGGTTTGGGTGTTCTCTACTTTAACGTGTCATGCAAAGCTTTAAATCAAGACTCTACAAATCATTTTAATAATTTGATATTTTGGTATATTTCTTAGAATTAATAACTGATTTCGGTCAGGACTGATTTACTTCCAGCCTCCTAACACACAGTGTGACTGCAGATCAATCGCTGCTATTCGATATCACCCAAATGAGGATGGGTTCCCTGTTGAGACCGGTTCCTCTCAAGGTTTCTTCCTATTGACGTCTCAGGGAGTTTTTCCTCTCCACCGTCGCCCTCGGTTTACTCGTTAGTGACAATCTGATCATTTTGATACGTGCACATTTTCTCACATTTCATACAAATTCCATCATTTTCTTTTGCTTCTGTAAAGCTGATTTGTGAAATGACCTTCATTAAAAGAGCTATACAAGTTGAATTGAATTGCTATTTCTAATATGTTACTCTGTATTAGAATATGTCTACAGTAATAGCAAATACATAGGAATGTACTGTAATTGTGACACATAATGATATCAATAATAATGGAGACAGTGTTGTGATCTGGGGTTGCTTCAGTAGCTCAGGTCTAGACTCAGCAACATTATGTGGCAATAAAATGAAGTCAGCTGACGACCTGAAGTTACTGAATGACCAGATTATCAGGTCTATGGAGTTTTTCTTCCCTGATGGCTTAGGACTGGAAAAAGAGATTGTGAAAGACTGGATCTGGGAGCTTGTGGAAACCTTTTCACGACATTGTGTTCTGTAATCAAACCTAAAGGTGTTGGGAAGAAATATTAGTGCACAAAACCTTTTTTTTTTTTTTATACGCCAGGTAGTGTATATATCTTTATGTATAGGCAAAAATTATTATCCACACTCAGGGTATATTAAACCTTATTAGCGCTTTCTGTTCAAGTCTAGTGTCTGTCCAGTCACTGCTGTGCAGGTGTCAACGTGTTACATCAGTTCATTTAAAACTGCGGTGCGAGAAAAAATGGAAGCTCCACTTGTGATTTTCACGAACGAAGAGAGCATAAACAGAAGTGCTTGGATATCTGCGAACAATAATTGGACTGATATTCTAAGGAAGATGAAAGTTTCTTAAAGAGAATCGTTACCGGTGATGAGACGTGGATTCATCACTACGAGCAGAGTACGGAACGCAAACATCCTCAATCACAGACCGAGAAAAAGTTCAAAAGTCGACCATCAGCTGGAAATATTGATGCTCACAGTTTTGTTTTTCAGACGATGTACATCTGCACACACTAATTAAAGCATCCTCCCTATTATAGTCCTGATCTCACTGCATCAGACTTGCACCTGTTTGGTTTCCTGAAAGCAGCCCTACGAGGACGAAGATTCACTTCTGATGAAGAAATGAAGACAGCGGTGCATTCGTGTCTCGCAGCTCAGCCTCAAACTTTTTTAATGAGGGAACACAAGCAAAGAGATAATTTCGAAAAAAAAAAAATCTTTTCGGAAAGTGAATTCTAATAAATTCTACAGAGTGTGGATATTTTTAACTCACTCTCGTATATATACCAGTATATATCTTCTGTATACATGTAAACACAATGACTCGGCATTCTCACACACACGGTGTGTATTATGAAGCATCGTGGTCATGTGAGTACAGTAAGGCTTAACCAGGCTTAAATTTTCATTTATTGTTAACAAAGCACTCTACTGATGATGAGCAAGGTGTTAACATCTCCTTGGTCATAATGGAATTGTGGATGTGTGTGTGTGTGTGCGTGTGTGTGTGTGTGTGTGTGTGTGTGTGTGTGTGTGTGCGTCTGTTAGTGCAGATCAGTAATTGATGTTCTTTTCATTTCATGCTTTTGTTCTGCACAATTGTCTCGAGTCCTAATTTTTTGTCTCCCCTGCATATTCTGCTGATTAGCATAACGCCGCTCTGTTGTGTAGCTGTCACGGCTGCTGGAGTGATTGAGTTCGCGGCTTGGCTGTGGTGAGTTTTAGATTTAGCGTAAGCAGATTAGCATAACTGCATTCGTCATTTTTATCTCTCAGAATCCTTTTATAATTAGATAATCCTTTACTACTGGTGCCTAAGGAATGTAACATGACAGAGCATGCTGGCGTCAGAAAATACTTAACGACAAGGTCGTATCTAGGGGTTTTATTCCTTTTTTTACCACAGCAACGTGCCTGTTCTTATTAATTTATTAGTTGAAGTATGGCATGTTGTGCTTTTTGTGATTTTTTTTGTTTGTTTGTTATTTGATTATACTTTTAACGTGGCTTAGCGGGTAGCTCTGTCGCCTTTCACTTCCAGGTTCTACAGTAGGTTCGATTAGGGTGTGTGTGTGTGCAATGCGGTTATCATGTTCTCCCCGCGCTTGGTGGGTTTCCTCTGGGTACTCTAGTCTCTTCCCACAATCCAAAAACATGCAGATTAGGCTAATTGGTGTTTCCAAATTGCCCATAATGTGTGTATGTGTGTGTGTCCTGCGATGGATTGGCCCCCTGTCCAGGGAGTAGCCCGCATTGTGTCCTTGTACATAATTCACCTGGGATAGGCTCCCGTAGACAGGATAAAGCGGTATAGATGATGAGTGAGTAAGATTAACATGTTAATGCAAAACTAAAAAAAAAAAAAAAAAGTATGTTTTCATAGTAATTATCATTATAGCAATCAATCTGCAGCCTCATTTCATACATTTCAAATAAATGTCTTTGATGAATTAACAGTTGCATGCTTTAGAAACTCTACCCGGCTAAAAAAAAAAAAAAACATCACCTTTAGATCCACTTTACCTCATGTGTGAAAATGATTCCTCATGCTGCCAGGACAACTCTTTCACAGTTCGATTCCTGGAACATGCCTGAGCATCAGAGAAGGAAAACTCCATAGATGTGATAATCTGGTCATTCAGTACATTCAGGTCGTTGGCTGACTTCATTTTATTGCCACATTACGTTGCTGAGTCTAGACCTGAGCAAATGAAGCAACCAGTGGAGACTATACATGATGGATGCATCGCTATGTGCTGATTATTTAAAGACTCGGTTACTTATGTTTTTTTATTGTAATTATTATAATTATCATCATTATTACTTTCATTTTCTTGTCCTTTTTATTGACTGTTAAAAGGAATGCATCCTTTTTGAGATCACAGAATCACATCTGTTTCACATACAAATAAAGCATTCCAGTGTACAACTCTATGATGCATCTCTATGCAAGGAGTAAAAGACACTAAGGCATGGTGTTATAGGAAAATAATCAGCGATAGGACAGAGTTGCATGGTCAAACATGAAACGGGTTAAATATTAACATCCTGAAGTTGATTATTATTCCTCATAGTCCCATGTCTATCCCCAAAGAGATCTCTTATGTTATAGAGCATATAAACATTCATTCTCTCAGCAGCTTGTCTTTTTTCACCCCGTTCTTAAAGATAAGATGCATCTTTCCAGGCTACCGAGAAATGACAAAGCCGTCTTTTCTGAAGATTTCTTCCCTTATAAGAAAAGTTGCAGCTTTATCTCTGACTGCTGGAAACCACGGACACTGGAGACACCTTTCACGAATATTGCATAAACATCACCATATTATTATTATTATTATTAATAATAATAATAAAAATAACACATTTTGACACCTGTTACTGTTTATCATGAACTACTTTCTGAGCTGAGAGAGATAGCTGTCAATATGGAATGCTTAATTGTTTTATTAAAAAATGCAACACTTTGGGGTTATACATAAAGATACACAGGTGTGTGTGTGTGTGTGTGTGTGTGTGTGTGTGTGTGTGTGTGTGTGTGTGTGTGTGTGTGTGTGTGTGTGTGTGGTAGGGGGTTAATGACTTCAGCGGCACACATGAGGATAAGGGTTAACTCTGGCGACCCGGACGCAGCATGTCTGTGCTTTATGGCGTCTGGCCCTTAAAGTCACTTGTAAACCTTAATGGCCCTTCGCTGCCCCTTTTTTTCTGCCTCATTTACACAATGTGTCTAATCAGGATCATGCTTAAATATTAACTTGCGGCGATTACAAGCAAGAAAAGATGAAAAACGGTCAAGGCGAATGCAGAAAGGGCTGTGAGGACTGGGTGAAAAGCTGCACATAGGGCTGACCTTTACAGAGCTGCTGTGATTATCATCTGGGCTTTATTGTGAGCTAACAGAGAGAGAGAGAGAGAGAGAGTGGGGTCCTCCTTAGGTGGCTGGAAATGAATGATTCGTTAATGACTTCAGAGGTTTGTGGGAATCACAGCATCATCAAAAGCATCGTTTACTGGAGAGCTGGAGCTGACGTCAGAACCTGGCGAAGTCAGGGGATTCATAAAAAGATTTGGGTTAGAAGCTCAAGTCTCATGAATGAATGCGTAAAAATGATTGGCATTTACAGAAGACTTCAAGCACAGTAAAGTAATGAGACTCTTAGCTCTTTTTTTTTTTTTTTTTTACGAAATCCATACATTTGTGAATGATGATCCCGGCTGAGTTGGTTCAGGGCCCACTGCAGTTTCCTGTGAACATTCAGCGAATGGGACACATGATCCTTGAAAATCAATGGATAACTGTACACACCATCATCCACCAACACCACTTGCACATTACAGGAACTCGGCTGGGAGTTATTGCTACGACCCCCATACTGTCCTGATGTCACTCCAATATCCGATGACTCAAGGCGTATCTGTTTCTTCAATACTTTCCCACCACACTATACCCCACCCCACTCCCCCTACCCCACCCAAAAATAAATAAATAAATAAATAAATAAACTGTGTTTGACTGATGGCACTTAGTTATTAACCTAGTAACCCAGTGTAAGTATCTATTCTATGAGGGAAACTTCAAAGCACTTTTTGTATGTCGCTCTGGATAAGAGCGTCTGCCAAATGTCTAAATGTAAATGTAAATATCCACATGTTTGGGCCATTAAAGGAGTTCCTGGGGGGCCAGCGTTTCAGACATGAAGCAGTGCTCCGATACTTTGGTACCCATGCACTAGTGAAACACTGGGGAAAGTGCATAAGTGTATCAGGGGGTTATATAGAGAAATAAAGGGAGTTTACACTCTCATAACTGTGTTCTGTCATCCTGCGCAATCAAAAGTCCCGGTTTGACTTGAACACCCTTTGTATATACACTGTCCATTCTTGTTCAGAGCTAACATGTGTTATATTATCTCATACATATATACACACCCACACTGTTGAGACGTTAAGAGATAAAACATGGATTTGGTTCACACACACACACACACACACACACACACAGAAGTAGAGTGTGTGGGACAGCTTTAGCGCTGACCTGACGACTGAACACAGCTGACACGCAGCACAGCAACACCAGTGACGTGGTTACAGAACGGAACCTTCAGTGAGGCCCTGAGACAAAGCTGCATTATTCAAAATACCCCATTCCCCTTACACACACACACACACACACACACAGCATTATTTGAGCACCAGCTGTTGTTCGAGACAGCTGGATTGATGTTCTCCACTGAAGCGAAATCGCTCACAGAACATCTTCCAGTGCGTTCCTGCTCTGTCTTCAGCCTCGAGCGTCTTGCCCTCGCACCTTTACCTCTCCGACTATCTCTGCTCTTTGTCTGAGGCAGTCTGGCTGTTTCGGCTGGTGAGACAGGAGAGAGTGAGCGTGGCTCCGGGCTATAACGCAGACCCCTGCTGCCCCCATGAGGCAGACAGGAACACTGAAGAAAGCGAGGGAGATGATGAAATCCTAAGCATTTTTTCAGAAACCTCTCAGTGAGATCATCCTTCACTTTCTATACATCCTGCACGGAGCGCGCAGGGAGAGGAGGGGGGGGGGGCTGGGAAGAGGAACGGAGAGGAGAGGAAGAAAGGAAAGGGAGAGAGGGAGAGAGCAGACGGTTTTATAAGGACACATGGAGATGCGGTCTATATGGAACATTCCTCAGTGCTCCATGTTTACATTAGCAGCCTTTCCCTATTGCAGAAAATGATGAATAGGTTGCGAATCCCACCCTCAGCACTGAGCCCTTTTCCCGAGAGCAGCACCAGAACAAAGGCACTTGTCTGCTTTTTAAAAAATGCAACATGACAAGCTTTGCAAAATATATATATATATATATACTACTAATAATAAAAATCTTGATAAAATCATTCCAGTGCATGGAAACAAAACAAAAACCAACAGCCAACAGCGCTGTTCTCGTAGACTTTAATTGCACCATGTCATCATGACATATTTCTGGCCTTCAGCAAGATTCGAAATGTGTTCACTTTATTAAACGATAATGCATTAATGTTTCTTAAATGTTGTGCGTGATTGTGTTTAATGCATCTGTTTAATTAATGAGGAAATTGTTAGGATGCAGTAATAAGACTTTGTGTGTGTTATTCATTGCAGAGTGGCTAAAACAAAGGTGTGCTTGTGAACAAAAGGAAGCTCACTTATGCATCACATACGTCTGGACGTGAAAGAAGGAGGAGGACGACCAAAACTCAAAGCCCTCCCTCTGATCTTAATATGGGGTAACAGTAATATACAGTATATACACCTCTCTCTCTCTCTCTCTCTCTCTCTCTCTATCTCTCTCTCTCTCTCTTTCTCACACACGTCTTCACACGCACCACATATCACACGCCGCAGTCATGACTCTGACCTTGAAGCAGAAGGAAAAGGGTTCACTGAGTTCACAAGACTGCATCGGCATGTTAGAGCGTAACCAAAATACCGGCAGACAGTCTATTTCCGACGTATCTGATATCAAAGAGGGGAGAGCATCATCATTAGTCATGTGACATGCCATGTTTACGTTGAGGTCACTCTGCTTCCACGGCAGGTAAAGCATTTCCCATAGCATTCGCTCGACCGCTTCACCTCATTCAGGTGCACGAGCCATTAAAGCCTTCAGAGAAAATCCAAAACGCTCTGCTTTGTCACACGGCCTTGTTTGAAGCCTTTGTGCGCATAGAAATGTTGCAGATTTTTAAATTGAATGGGCAGCGACGAGTGGGCAGATTGGCGGGAGGGCGGCTCGAGCATGTCAGAAGGGGTTGTGGAAGAATGGTGGGGTGCAGAACGGGGGCAACGGCTCTGGCTGGGTGGCAGATGGATGATGTGAGTTGATGAGCTGGCTAAGCCAAGCATAATTCCACAAGAAGCTGTGCTTCACGGATAATTATACGTAACTCTATAAGTATACCTGAAAGCGCAGGACGGGCGACTCGGAGGCTGTAACGTGTTCCTCTCTGGCTGTGCTCGAGTTCACCATTGTCACTTCTCATTTCACTCCCTCTCGCTGCTTAATGAGCCTCAGTGGCGTTTGTTAGGGGCCCCGGGGTCGCCCCCGGCCGGCACGACCTCACACACAGCGCTCGGCTCGGGCTATGGTTCAGCACTATAGGTGGGTACGGTGGGTCCGCCTACATGCTGAAAATTCCCAGAAACCGGGAGGCCCCCAAGATTCACCCCCCCCCCCCCCCCAACACACACGCACACACACCTCCAGGGTATATGCAGTGGATGGGGACAGGGGGAACGTATTGTCAGAAGCCATCAGATCTCAATGCGCTGAAGCAAAATCCTTTACAAAAAGAGTGAAGCCTTCTTCTTTTTTTTTTTTTTTTTTAATTGTTGAGTTTTTGCATTCTTGTGCCGTGGTATGCAACCTTTTTTTTTATTTTTCCTTCTATCCACTTTATCCATACTGAGATGGATCCAAAGGAGAGGAAATACACACACACACATACATATATACACACACCTACACACTACACTGACAAAATATACATTCCTGCACTAAAAGGAAAGCAAGGAGCTTTTAAACGGATAAAAAAAAAAACCCTCATCCTTTCATCGCATGAAAAATGTCACATGACCCGCTTCAGCTTAACCGTGATGGTTGTAATTCAAGCATAATTTAATTATGACTATGTGTGTGTGTGGTGTATTGATCAGACATGTCCAACACACACATACATCTAGTGGGAACGAGTAGTAGAGACAATTTCATGCATTATGTATGTGTGTGTGTGTGTCTGTGCGTGTGTGTGTGTGTGTGTGTGTGTGTGTGTAGATGTATTATTTATAGTAGAGGTGAACAAGTGCATGCTGTCTGCAGGGAAAGAGACAGAAATTCAGACACAGAGAGAGAGAGAGAGAGAGAGAGAGAGAGAGGAGGGTGGATGGAGTGTATTCTTACTGTAAGGCATTTATTACATAAAATAATACAAGGCTTACATTATTAGACATATCAGCACAATTTTTGCATCAACACTGCCATGATTGCAGGCTGCACCAGTGTGGTGACATCACCTCCTCAGAATAGATCATGATCGGCGTACAGGGTATAGAGAGCGCGCGAAAGAGAGAAAGAGTGAGGGAACTAGTACGCGAGGGAGGGGTGAAGCAGACTCATACATTTCTAATCTCTAAAGCAAACACACACACACACACACACACACACACACACACACACACACACACACACACACACACACACACACAAAAAGAATACCTAGCTAGCGGCAAAGGCAGAGAGTGGAGTTAAAGCTAAGCTTTGCAGCCTTCATGCTGTTCTGGGTCTCCGTCAGCCAATCAGCTCGTACGCGGGAACACGGCTGTAGATTTTAATTGGCAGTTTTCTCCTCCCCTCGCTTAATGCGTTTTGTCTTTGTGCAGTCACAAGTAAGGCTTCATCTGCTTCAACACGCACGCACACGCACACACACACGCGTAATGTGCCTCCCCTTCCACATAACAATACAGCTACTCATCTGCATATGAGAGGGCCAATCTGAATAAAGGTCCCATATGTAAAACAGGAGGAGGAGGAGTGGGGGGGGGGGGGGGGATTTGTTAAATCGATCCTAATTAGCACTGCGAGCTGTCGGCCAATCAAAGCCCTGCTCCTGGTCGCTACGTCATGTTTTCAGAGAAGGCTTAAACGTGACGAGTATTTGTAAAGGAACCATTATAACACCATCAACTGACCGCAGTGCTTTGGAACACAGCCACGTCTCTGACTTTTATTGGACTGCTGTCTATAAGCTGAAATAAAGACAGCAGAATGTAGGGCAGACCGTCCACCAGTAAACAAGGCAACTGCAAAAAAAATGACCCAATGCTGTAGTCTATAAAAATATACATAGTAAAGTCCAAGTCCAGGAATTAAATACTAGGAGCAAGTGCAAGTAACAAGTATAGTACGAGTGAGAAATATCCTTCTTTCATGTTGTTTTAAAGCCAAAGTCAAACAAAAAAGTCCAGAGAAATCAGTTTATATGCATTTATAAATGTATAGATGTATTAATCTTGTCCGTAATGAGCAAGGCATTGAAGACGTGGAAAAACTCTATGAGATGACATGAGGAGGAGACCTTAAGAGGAACCAGAAGAAACCCTTTCTTATTTTGGTAATATCAGATCATAAATAAATAAATCCCTTCTCTAACCCGTCTACAACAGTTTGTTCTAATCGTGTAACCTGATTGGACGAGAGCCATACCACAAGTGGTGATAATGGATAAAAACAGCACTGGGATGTTTAACTATATCGCACCATGGGTAAAAATAGGTCAGTGCTGTCTGCAGTACTGAGGAAAGAGCAACCACCTGCCAAAACCCACGTTCAAAAACCAGTCATGGAAGAACTTTCAGTAAGAAAACAAATCTGGTAACATTATGACATCTTCAACAATAATTTGTATAATTAGTAATTGTTGCCTATAACAAGAAGCTGTTGCAAAATTCCCCGCATGTAGTTTTATTTACTCCTAAGACAAACCATTTAACACACGGCTGAATCCCAAATCCCTCTCTAACCCTTAATCAAGGGGACCACTTTGTGTGTGGGACAAGTGGATCGTACACCCTATCCAGCTACACTAGCTTTCCTTTTAATCCCGCTATTTGGGATTCAACCACTGGAACCTGGTGATATTCTAAAGCAGGAATAAACGGAAAACGGTCTACCAAGAGAAATGTACAAGATTTACGGCACATGGTTTATTCTCCTTTAATGATAACATTGAAGAATCTTCTTTTCTTGTTATCTCGTTTTAATTAATTCAGTATTACAGAGTGTAATTTCAATTCAGA
This sequence comes from Clarias macrocephalus, assembly GCA_011419295.1. NCBI lineage: Eukaryota > Metazoa > Chordata > Actinopteri > Siluriformes > Clariidae > Clarias > Clarias macrocephalus. Next base: position 3,231 of record JAAGKR010010722.1, on the reverse strand, counting down.
GCTTTATATTAATGTACTTATTTTGATACGTTATCTTTTCTAGCGTAGTTTTTCACACTAGCATTAGCACATTAGCATGAAAGATGTTTGTGAGTGCACACATGTGAAAGAGAGCAAATAACACTCTTCTCTACAGATCAGATGTCTCAGAGAGTGATGTTAGTAAAAGCATGTTAGGTGTGGTATAATTAGGGAAGGCTTTACTGTCGGGTGGAGCCGGTACTGATAAAAGTTAACAAGAATTGTTTTTTTTTTTTTTTTGGGGGGGGGGGGGGTGTAATTTATTCATAAATTTAAAAAAATATTGTATGTAAATTAATGTATTATATAAGAAATACAACACTTCAGAATGTGCTCTAATATGAAATTTAGAAGTAATTTTAGAACGTTGATGTTAATGGATCAAGTGATTTAAACATTTTTGTTTTTGATTTTTTTTGGTGGGAAGCATTGAAAATTCTAACTTTTTTTGAAGTAGCATTTACATTTCATTTCATGGCAGTGATATGGCCAGTGGGCTAGAGAGAGTGAAAGAGGTTGGTCCAGAATTTCAAATCATCTTCCCTAATGTAGGGTATAATTGAGGTTAAAAAGCTCTCATGGCTAGGAGGAAATATTGATACCTGAATATTTAATGTTGCCAATGTGGAGTAGGAGAGAGGGGAATTCTAAGCTGTAGAATCCAAGGCATCATCAGACAGGGTTGATTTGTTCCAGGTTGGAATCTTTGAGAATATATGGCTAATATAATCTTGAAAGTTTCCAATAATGAGTATGGGTCCCGTCAGCGCAATAATAATTCATATGCATGAAAAGATACATTTTATATAGCAAACTGGTATCATGCATTCCCTAAATTGTATTTTATTTCCATATTGCTGTAGAAAGTGATGCAAAGAAAAACTCCCTGAGATGACATTAAGAAGAAACCTTGAGAGGAACCAGACTCAACAGGGAACCCATCCTCATTTGCATGATTTCATGATCATATATAGCACTTTTAAAGTTCATTGTCACAAAGCAGTTTTTATTTACCCATAGATTGGTGCAGTCCTTAAAAATGTTGGCGCCATTGGTAGAACTCTTAAAGAACTCTGCAAAAAATAAAGCATGAAAAATTTTTTCTAACTACAACAACGATATGAAAATCCTTTGAGGAAACTTGTGTCCTAAAAGTGTAGAAAGTAAAATATTGAAATATAACACTCTTTTCCATTCAAGGTTGGATTTTGCACTCAGGATCAACATTTAAACAGGACATATTATGTGATTATTTCAGGCTTTTTGTGTGTGTGTGTTTCCAGAACTCTCAACCACCTTTTTTGAGATGGGTTACATGAACACAAACTGTGTTCTGAGTCTTTAAAGAAGGCATTGAAAAGGAAGAAATCAATCAGGCCCGTGCTCTGAGAGAGTGAATAGGGCACATTCTGTCAGAAAGGATGGCCTAAGCTTCAACAAGGGGCCTATGAAACACATAGACAGTGAGCGATCGAGAGAGAGAGAGAGAGAAAGAGAGAGAGAGAGAAAGAGAGAGCGAGACCACCCCTAAACTGGCATGGCTGCATTGGAATTTAGCATAACCACAAAAACTCAGGGGTCTCCCCTCAGGTGGATCCTAAAAACACAGAGAGTACACGGGGGAGTGCTGACCGGTGTGCTTTAAACAGGAACACGTTTCTAGGAAATCTCCAGCCTTGACTATTTTTCAATCTTTTGATCGCCGGAACATTTCCCAAACTCATATAAACCAGGTCTCAAAGGAAAGAGGAGTCTTAACCTTATTTATGCAGCTTAAATTCTAATTTCATGGAGCAAGAGTGAGAGTGAGAGAGAGAGAGAGAGAGAGAGAGAGAGAGAGAGAGAGATGTATTCCTTTAACCTCACATTTCCCATAGAGAATGTTTGGCGCAGAAATTACCCGTTACCTCCAGAGTATTTTCAACTCCTCAAAAACCTTGTTTCTTCTGGGAGTGATTAGGGCAAAAAGCACTTCCCAGTTAAAGAACAACACAACTGCTGTCCATTGTGAATGTGAGATCTTTCTCAAGACTGCTGCCGCCACTCGCCCCATATATCAGCACTCCCCTTTTTTCCGCAGATGTGAAAGCATCACAGAGAAATTATTGTGAGTTCGGCCCTCAGATCTAATCCCGACCTGGCTCTGAACCCCATCTACTCTACCTAAGGGTTAGAGAGCGCTTCGGTCTGGTGTGCATGCGCCTCCATATGACAGTGCATGCGCGGTCAGACACATCAAACAGTCAAAATAACGACAGCAAGCTTCCTGTGTACTGACAGGTATTTCCTGTGCTCCTGTAATGAACACACACATGCACCTTGGAGGGATTTCACAGCGATTCCATACCCATAGTTTTAGGTTCCATCTGTGTGTGTGTGTGTGTGTGTGTGTGTGCAGCCACCCGCCTCAACATGTGCTTCTGATAAGCAAATATAGATCAGAATTTCAAATAAAAGTAATGGTAAGCAGACCGAGTCGGTGCTGTGCTGTGCTGGTGGGGGAAAGATTCCTGAGCGCTGAGCTACAAGGAAGAGGAAGATTAAAAATATCCCGAGTAGATGGCAGGGATCCAGCGGTGGGAAACGGTAGAAGGACAAGGGGGCGGATAGGAGGGTACTAAAGGGGTGTCCCAGGCATTTAGGCTCCCTTTCTAACATCTCACAAGATTACTGGGCCTGGAAAACAGTAGCAGGTGCTACGGACAGCAAATCACAGTGACATTTCGAATGCAGGCCTTTTTGGCGCGGAGACACAATGATTAATGATTCGTATTATCCCCACAGAGTACAAACACACCACATACGGCACTGAAAAATATACACGTGCCTCTTCCAGCAGGATTAATGGAACAGGAACAAGTAGGAGATCTTTTTCACTCCAGTCACTTCTCCTCCTCTCTCTGTCAGGAACAGTGTGTAAACTCACACATATGAGGACAATCAAGCGGTGCACGAGTCTCTTTTTATCTTCCCGACTGGATATTTATTGCTCTTTTTGAACGCTGTCCACATCAGAGAGAGAGACTTAATGCTAAAGTAAAATGGATATACTCACACTCCCTCTCACACGCAGACAGTGAAAAGAGTGTGTTGTTGATATTATTAACCAGTGACACTAATATTTGAAGACAAATGGTTCAAATAATCTAAAGAATTTATCAAGGGGAATCTGTAGGAATCGACTGGAGTATCCCTAACGGCCAGCGTCAT
>JAAGKR010010721.1:0-21762 GCA_011419295.1 Clarias macrocephalus | reverse complement strand
GTACATGTTACAGTATATGTTATACGTTACATGTTACAGTATATGTTATACGTTACATGTTACAGTATATGTTATACGTTACATGTTACAGTATATGTTATACGTTACATGTTACAGTATATGTTATACGTTACATGTTACAGTATATGTTATACGTTACATGTTACAGTATATGTTATACGGTACATGTTACAGTATATGTTATACGGTACATGTTACAGTATATGTTATACGGTACATGTTACAGTATATGTTATACGGTACATGTTACAGTATATGTTATACGGTACATGTTACAGTATATGTTATACGGTACATGTTACAGTATATGTTATACGGTACATGTTACAGTATATGTTATACGGTACATGTTACAGTATATGTTATACGGTACATGTTACAGTATATGTTATACGGTACATGTTACAGTATATGTTATACGGTACATGTTACAGTATATGTTATACGGTACATGTTACAGTATATGTTATACGGTACATGTTACAGTATATGTTATACGTTACATGTTACAGTATATGTTATACGTTACATGTTACAGTATATGTTATACGGTACATGTTACAGTATATGTTATACGGTACATGTTACAGTATATGTTATACGGTACATGTTACAGTATATGTTATACGGTACATGTTACAGTATATGTTATACGGTACATGTTACAGTATATGTTATACGGTACATGTTACAGTATATGTTATACGGTACATGTTACAGTATATGTTATACGTTACATGTTACAGTATATGTTATACGGTATATGTTTGTCCTGTCCTTTTTTTTTTTTAATAATGTGTTCAACCTAATTCCAGTCATTTGACTGTTTTTTTTTTGTTTGTTTGTTTGTTTGTTTTTTTGCTTCAACAATTTTTACTTTCTTAGATTAAATATTCGATTTAAGTAAAATTGTACTGGAGTATTTTTTTTCTCTCTTATTCCTTTCATGCAACTGTATGTAGCTGTATTTTTAAGCTTATTAACAAACAACAAGAAAAAAGTCAGTGCCTCTTTTCCACTTAATTAATGTGATAATATTAATAAACATGATCACATGGCAAAATACAATTTTAAATCAGTTAGTTTTAAGTGACAGTGACATAGTGACACTGTGGTATCGCACCTCCAGGGTCAAGGGCTCGAATCTTGCCTCGGGGTCTGTTTGTCTGTTTTGTATTATTATTATTATTATTATTATTATTATTATTATAATAATACATAAACATATTGTTAAACTAATTAACAAATAGAACCAACCCATATTACATGTTAGTGTACATATTACAAAATACAGCATGTACTTGAGGAAATTAAAGGTGACTGAATATCATCAGTGCGGATGACGACTCGAAGTCTATTTGAAAACAATGACTTGTCTTTCTCATGTCAAGGTGCCCTTCGCGTGTCGTCCTCGGTTCAGCGTTTCTTTTTAAATGTCATTAAAACAAACATCATAAAACAGATTATCTGCAGTATAAAATAGCTTATATCAAAATACCAAATGTTCTTCCGGATGACTTTCCATTGTCTTGGAGAATACTTAACATCCCCGAAGTATGTTTGATTGTAAGCAAAGAATTCCAAACTTCTAAGAATCAATAATAAAATTTATTACGAAGGTAAACCTAAGCAATAAAGGAGGTCGGGCTGGAGAGGGAACAATGAAGGGCTGCCCATAATGGGTGATTTTTAAAAGCCTTAAGGGCGGAACATATTTACCTCCAGTTCTGCCTTCCTTTTTGAGTCACATTAAGGCAAACATTATAAAATAGATTATACACAATATAAAATAGGTAATATGAAAATACAACAAAAAAATATGTTCCATAGAATGATCTTGTATATATTATTTTCCATAGAATGGAAATTGTATGTATTATGGTTTAGAAGGACTTCCTAAGTGTGTATAAGCTTAAATTGGATCTTAAGACCCACTTTTGTAGCTTTTCTGATTCTGAATATAAATTTCTTCCAGGGCATCTTATTCAAGGATACATTTAACAGAAAGCAGTCGTCTCCTACAGACATTTTAGTGAAGCAGAGAATCCTGGTTTTAAATTAATAATAATAATAATAATAATAATAATAATAATAATAATAATAAATAAGAAGCATTGCAGTCTGTGAAGTTTTTGAACTGGATGGTTACTGGCTCTTATTAATACAGGTGAGTCAAGAGGGCGTGGCCAGCGTCTAACCATTACTGAGTCTGTGTTTAGCCAGAGGTGGAGCAATGCCTAAACAAGGAATGGACGCAGGTGATATATACATGCTGCAGAATGACAAAAGTGTGTTAGAGAACTATACAAAGAGTCAAAGAGGGTCAGCTGGTAAGACGAAATGAGTTTGTGAGAACCGTGTCAGGTTTTCCAGGTCAAACGACTCCCAAGGTCAAAGAGGAGAAGCAGGTGACACTAGGGGAACCTCTCTAACATGGCACTTTTACCAAGGCTGAGCTGTTATGCTTCCATACTATTAATATTCAGTGCTTCGTGCCAGGCTGACCTATTAAGAAGCAACAGTCACGATTCGTCTAGCAGCGGCGCAGAATCAGGAAATTCTTCCTCGACCGTCACAACGGTGCCAATCGTCACATGGAAATGGCATCATGTGGAACAGCCGTACTTGGTGGCCCTGTGGATCCTCGTCTGCTGGCTTTGCAAACTAGGTAAGCCAAAACTTGACATCCATCCTCCTTTGGTTAATGTGTATGGGAGTTTTACTTTATTGAGACAATTACAATGGTATCGCTTTGTAATTAGTTTGTTATAAGTCCACTCGTCATGTACGTTTTGATTCATCCTATAGATCCCTAAATAAGGGATGTCTCGCTTTTGGAAATTCTGAGTTAAAGTGCTCTCCTGCGTACGCCGTGCCCTGAAGGACATTTGTATATTTAATAACTCAGTGTAACTCAGTGTATGCAAACCAGTTCAGGAAATATCACTCAGTCGGCGGTGAATTAATGCGTAACATTTCTCCTCACTACTAGTGTTTGGAAACAGCCCGAGTTAATAATGGATGATTTAAATGACTAATGTCTCACTTGTGTAACTGGACGTCCTTGAAGCAGTGAGATGCTACCATAGGTGGCGAAGCCTCTAGCAGCAGTCCTCCCGCTGTATGTTATTCAGTGTTTTGTAAAAAAATGTCAGACACATTAAATAAATCTGTCAGACTTTCCGTCTGATTTATAACTTTAGAGTAGTTTTCATGCTGGATGCCTTTCCTGATGCAACCCTCACATTTCATCCAGGCTTGGGACCAGCACTGCATTCAGTGGCTGGGGTTTGGGTGGGAATTGAACCCAGGCCTTCCGCATAACAGCCAAGAAACCTACCACTGAGCCATCAATGCCCACATCTGTAAATGCAGTATAATACTGCTGTACTGTGAAAAGCACTGACTAACGCATCTAAAACCGAACCACAGGTGGCACCGTGGCTAAGTGGGTAGCACTGTCGCCCTGCACCTCCAGGGTCGGGGTTCGATTCCCGCTTCTGTGTGCATGAGGTTTGCATGTTCTCCCCGTGCTTGGTGGGTTTCCTCTGGGTTCTCCGGTTTCCTCCAACAGTCCAAAGACATGCAGGTTAGACTAACTGGCGTTCCCCAAATTGCGTAGTGTAGTGTGTGTGTGTGTGTGTGTATGCGTCCAGGGTGTACCCTGCCTCGTGCCCTAAGTCTCCAGGCCCCCTGCGACCCTGTATACAGGTTAAAGTGGTATAGACAGTGAGGGAGTAAGTGATATCAGAACAGATACCTGTATAAACTTTAGTTTAAAGATTTTAGAGTCTTTTATAAACGTCTGTCTTTGCTTTAATACAATTCAAGTGCTGTATTTTCATGGCACGGAGGAAGTCGATGTTGTAAAATGGCCTCACGAGTCAGGATCTGTCAAAGCCTTAAATATATGTCTACATTTATGTGGTTGGATGAGGTTGTCTACAGTTTCCAGACAACCTCATCCAGAGCAACTTACATTTTTCTCCTTAAACATCCAAACCGTTAGGTGCTCAACGGCCTTGCTCAAGGTTCAAACAGTGGTAGGTCTACGGCACTGGGCTTTGAACCCATGACCTTCAAGTTAGGCAGCAACATACAGTCTTCAGTGCAAGTCGATTTTGGCGTATAAATAACTTTAACTCTGAGAGTCATGGTGCTTCAGGGAGACGCTGTTGTCTTGTATCAGGTTTGGGGCACAGATCTTCATGGGCTCCCTCTGGGTTCTCCTGGTTTCCCCACCATTTCAAAGATATGTGTCTCATTTCAAATGTGTGTATCATTTCAAACTGGAGTTTCCAGATTCCATGTAGTAGATGATTGGGAGTGTGAGTCTGCATGCACATTCAAGCTGCCCCTTGACTTTTGCCCTGAGATCTCTGGGATAGGCTCCATGCCCTCGCTCCGTGACCCTACACAGGAAACGCAGTAAGGAAAATGAATGAATAACCTTAAATCGGTTTGTAATTGAAAGAAAATGGTATAATATCATACTAAACGTCATCACACTCCACACCGGATGGCTCACTAACGGACATTTGGAAAGAACTGTGTCAATCATTAAAATGAAGTTCCTGCAGAGGACATGAGCGTTAACTATGTCTTTTTTTTTTTTTTTACTTTTTAAGGAAACCTTGTTAAATCATTTGAGTTTTGTTACAAAAATTTGCAATAAATGTCTATTTCAAGGTCGTTCCTTTTGTGTGGTTTGCTTGTTAGATATGAAAGAAACCAGTTTTCTACAAAAAAAAAAAAAAACATAAAAAAAAAAACAAAGAAGCATTTGTTAAGACTCCGAGTAAGCGCTCCAAAACTATATTTTATATCAAGGTCGGTATGTTTGGTATGTTTTTAAGCTAAAATACCAAAAATACTAAATACTAAAATACCAAGGGCAGACCATCAGTGTTCCTCAAACTTTTCAAACTATAGAACATAGATTTGTTTTTTTATGGATGTAATCTAACTATTAAACTATAATGCATATTAGTGGGGTGTGTAAAAAAATGCAGTATTAGCACTATTTTTTAAAATGCTACAAAAAGGTTTGGTTTTCAGGTTTCGGTAAAAAAAAAAGAAAATCGAGATATTCATATACACACACTCCTGGCTGTGCTGCAGTGATTGAGAACCCTGCACTGTTTTCTTTAAATAGGATCACTCCAATTGGAATGCATTTTAAACGTTTTATATCTGCTGTGCAATAACATTTCCATAAATGAGTAACATGCCCTGTAATATAACTATAATTATTGTTTAATCAGTGACTGACTGTTCAGATTTATCACTAGATACTTATAACAAAATAATTAATTCAAGGAATTACATTTACTGAAATTGTTCACTGAAAATTGTAACAGTGCAAATGTTTGATTTTCATTACTAAATACATTAGTAGTTTACTTTTATTTGTTTATTAGAACCCAAGCACTATGACAACAGTCTATCATAGTTTGTGAAGTTTGTGAAGGGTTCTCTTGTTCTTCTACGGATTTCTTTTTTCAAGCATCCGGGGCTTTTTGGGGTCCTAACATCGGCAAAGTCTTGAAAATCGGCACACAGGTTGGAATCTGCTTCTATAAGGATACTTGGACGGCTAGGCCCCGGGCGTGGTACGAGGCCTATATGAAATTTTGCTGCATAGCTCATACACACCTGCACATACACATACACAGACGAAACCCGGTACAAATTAAGACCTCATTGAGCTGAACAACTTTCATCTGGGGTCTACTCAACAGGTAGTCAGTTATTTTGGATCATTTGCAAAACACACCCAATGGATTTTGATATACTCGTCCTAGGTGATTCATACGATCCCCACCAAACCGGGTCTATGTGATCTGAAAACATTGAGGACACAAAATTGCGGAGGGATTTCTGACATTTCAAACGGGTCAGCCATGACAATGCTTTAAACTTTATGCCGAAAAGTGGCTAATTACTTCCTGTGTGACCACATTGAGTGACATCATAGTGTGATTAATTTTTTTCCTGCATCTGGGAATTTTTTGGAGGTCTTAAAATACAAATTCCCCCTTTTATAAAATGATATCATAATGGTATTGGTATGTCCCCTTTAAATGCATGTGCCCACTGTCTTTCTGGTGCACCCGGCCGGCGATGACGTGGGGTGCTTGGGCCCGATCATCGCTGTATATTTTATTTTTAATTCGCACCTTCTAATATTTGTATCCCAAAAGCACCAGCTCAACGCACTCCAAAGATATAATTTGTATCAAAGTCGGTATGTTTGGAATGTTTTGAAACTAAAATACCAAATACAGCAGATGCCCTTATCCTCAGCAACTGTGTAACCTTTATGAATTATGTTACGACATCAAGAACTATAAATCATGGTTGCTCAAACTGTAAGGTCTAATCTAACTATTAAACTATTATGCACATTATTTGTACGTGTACAACTCATATATGTAGATATCACACACTCCAGGTTATGCTGCTGCGATTGAGTCACTGCCTAGAACATAGTGAATGATAAACCAGCTCAAAGTCTTGTACCATGTGAAACATTTAAAAAGCATTAAGATGGCACTGATCCAATTAAAATGGCTCTTAAATCAGTAGCACAGACACAAGTTTGATATATTTGATTAGGATATAGTATAAAACATCATGATTTTTTTTTTTTTACAAAAAAAACAAAAACATTTTCTGTAGCTGTGTAAAAAGAGTCATAATACCTCAGTGTCGTACACATCCAGCTATAATATTTAAGTAGTCAGATTACATTCATTCAGGTAAATCTATGGATTTGTCCTACAGTTTGACGAGATTTGAGTTTGAGATTTATGGATCTTGAAGTCGTAACTTCAATATTTCATAAAGGTGACACATTAGACGTACATGTTTTTAGGTCTCTTCCATCAATCAAGGTCAGTTTAAAAGGTTGAAAGATTGATTTCTCAAGAACACTACGCCCCCCAGAGATGAAAGAATAAAAGAAGTGTAGGACAGAGAGAGAGAGAGAGAGAGAAAGAGAGAGAGAGAGAGAGAGAGAGAGAGAGAGAGAGAAAGAGAGAGAGAGAGAGAGAGACTACACACTAAGCAGGAGTGTGACAAAAGGCTACTTTCATGAGCATTTCTGGACCAGACATAGCTACTGAGTAACTCTCCCGCTATTGTGCAGAAGGCAAAAAGAATCTGCGATGTTGCTCGACACAATGCCTCGTTCTACCCCTGTCTGTTTGCTGGCGGTTGCGTTTCTGATATCTTCTACCCCGCTGGCTGGAGGACAGACGCATGACCATGGAGAGACGAACTTAACACATGTTCCTGTAGTGACATTAAGATGGAGCCACGTTGAGACTCCATACCTGGTAGTACTGTGGATACTTGTTGCTGGAGTGGCAAAGGTCGCTGGTATGTAATGAAATGAAATACTATAAATATAAGTGCATATGGCATAAGCGTATTTGTAAGTAATTTGAAACTCTGCAATGGGTTTAAATAGAGTGTATTACATTAGATTTAAGAAGACACATATTTCAGAGAGAGAGAGAGAGAGAGAGAGAGAGAGAGAGTGGAGACTGACTCACCTTCTAAAGAGATGTCTATTATGTGGTGGCTCCATTCAGACCTCTTGACACCAGATATGTCCCTAAATTTGTCTTGTGAGACAATGATAGACTCTAACATTTTTGTCTCAATAACCGGTTTATTTGACACCTGGGTTTTAAATGCACATGCTCCCCCCCCCCCCCCCCCTTCAACTACGCACCCGTTCAAGTGCAATATGATCTCTATAGAAATCCTTTAAAATCACAGTCACACTTCCCTTTGGGTGTGTAGGAAGAAAAAAAAATTAATTATTGGCATCATAATCCGTTTTCTAAAGGTAGGTAGGGATAATGCATACTTTATAAACAAGCAAAAATGTACGCCCTGCCCTAAATGACGCACTTATGGTCTCCAGGTAGACTTTTGTGTCCCATTCGTCACTGAGTGATTCAAAATGGGTGCTCATGGGCATTCAATGAAGTCCTTCAATGCTTTTTGTTGGAAACAAGCCCAGGTCTTCCAAATGGCAGGTGAAAAACCAACCACTGAGCCACTAATGCCCTCACTTACTGCTATAACGGGTATTAAGTATTATGTCTATAAATAGACAAGGGACTGTGGCAAATGAGCGTAAGGTAAAGATGTGTGATCATACCAGATATTTCTGTCAAATAAAAGCAGTGTTTGGTGTTTTATTTTAAATTCCTTTCGCTTTCCACGAAATAATCGTTGGTGTAAGCATAGACCTTCAAATCTGAATATTATTCTGCTATGAAAGTGTAATTATGATAAGCACTCATACTGTATCTGCAACCCATTACACTTTCCCCAGGCTCACTCATGGATCTTGTAGCTGAGTCAACCATGCTTCAAAAGCTAGTGGAAGGGAAGGCACCAAGGGAGCAATCAGTTCTCTAAGGTGATGTGTTGGAAGTAGGATAAATAGGGAAACCATAAGGATCTGAGAGACTTTGATGATATACAAATTTTGATAGCTTGATGGCTGGATAGCAGCATCTCTAAACCATCAGGTCTTGCCTATAGAATTGGCTTGGGAGACCAGAAGAACTGGATCATGAAACAATAAAGGGAGTATGGGCGGGCTGTTTTGATGAATCATCATATGGACAGTTGGATCTGATCCATGGAGGGCCCACCTCACAACTTACTGTTAATGCCTTTATGCCAGATACCACAGCACACCTTTAGGAGTCCATGGCAAAAAAAGTCCAGAGCTGTTTTGGCAGCACAAGGAGACCTGGTCAGTATTAGGTGGTTTCAGCGGCTGATGCATGTCAGTGGTCATGATACTGGAACAAAGATAGCTAAACATCTTTTAGACTCATTTCAGTTTAATTCCAGTTCTGGACAACTATGGTCTGAATATTTTTGGAAGTTTTGCATAATTCTTATAGATTCATAGTAGCCCTATATGTGGCCAGTGGTGGAGAGCCATGAAGAAAGCCAAGGTTAGCATTTCAGCCAAAGCCCAAACCATAGCCACTGGATGCACTGCTAGTCCCTGCCATGGGAAAAGACTTGCAATCCCTAAGAGGTGGATCTAATTATCTGAGAATTAGAACGGGATATTATTGACAACCAGTTTTGGATCATTTATGTGATAGTTATAAAAATACAAAATATATAAAATAGGACAGTATGTGTTCTGTGAAATGCCATATATTTTGTCCAGGGTCAGATGATGAAAAAGCAGACAGTCCTGGGGGAACCAGAATAGGTGGTAATGTGGTTCTCTGGGGATCTCTGAGAATATAAAGAGATTATGTCCAGATGATTTTAATTGATTCACACAAACCATCTCCTCACTCTCTTTGCAGTGATCCAAATGAATACTTGGCTCAACAGCTTTTTTCCTGAGAGTGGACTCCTGATCATCTGCGGTTTCATTCTGGGTGGTATCGTCTGGGGCGCAGACAAGGTACAGACGTTTTCACTCAAGCCAACAAATTTCTTCTACTACCTGCTGCCACCAATCATCCTAGACACGGGATACTTCATGCCAAATAAGCTTTTCTTCAGCAACCTGGGTGCCATCCTGGTTCATGCCGTGATTGGGACAGTCTGGAACGCGGCGACAGTAGGGATATCTCTCTGGGCCTGCTATATGGGAGGAGCTATGGGTATATCTAAATGTTTCTTTGTACCTCAGGCCAATTAATTTGGTAGCCGTATGCCTTAGGCAGTGTAAGGATGCCTTTTTGATTTGTTCATCAGGCAACCTCGAGATCGGACTGTTACAGTTTCTGCTATTCGGGAGCTTGCTCGCTGCTGTAGACCCCGTGGCTGTGATCGCTGTGTTCGAAGAGGTGCATGTAAATGAAGTTCTGTTCATCTGGGTGTTTGGAGAGTCGCTGCTCAACGACGCAGTCACAGTGGTCAGTCCTTGTGTTCGAGATACAGTATCACGGTTTAATATGTGACAACTATGATCTCACATTTTATTCTCAATTAGGTGCTGTACAATGTTTGTGATGCCTTTGTGTCTCTGGGAGCAGCAAGGATTACTGCTGGTGAAATCATCAAAGGCATAGGTGTGGGTTAGGGTTAGGGTTAGAAACCTTTAAATCTTGTCATTTTTTTGTGCTATGAAAATAGTCAGTCATGTTTGTTTTTACTGTACATGCATTTAACCTTCTTTTCCCACCTCTCCTTAGTCTCGTTTTTCATTGTGGCATTCGGTGGTGCATTTGTTGGCGTTGTGTTTGCTGTGATTATCTCGATATTGACCAAGTACACTGTGAAAGTTCGGGTCATTGAAGCTGGTTTCATCTTCGTGCTCGGCTACCTGGCTTACCTCACTGCCGAGATGCTTTCACTCTCAGCCATCCTTTCGTAAGAACATATTCGTTACCAGCTTTTTGATATAAACAGGAAATTAGCTATTTATTTGGTACCAAATGTCCCACTAAGGACTTTGGAACTTAGCATAATACAGTAAGTTATTTATAGTAAGACAAAAAAAAACAAAACATTGATGACAAAGTAGTTACCAATCGTGACCGTATCACTTCGACTTGTTTATTGTTGCTTTTACAGAATCACTTTTTACGGTGTTTGCTGCCAGAAATATGTGAACGCTAACATGGATGAAAAGTCTGTTACTACAGTGCGGTACACTATGAAAGTATTTGCAATCGGTGCAGAGACCATGATCTTTGTCTTCTTGGGGGTGACCGCCATCGATACCGTCATCTGGACGTGGAATACCGGCTTCATCCTTCTCACGCTGCTCTTCGCTATAGTCTACAGATTTATTGGTGAGTTGGTCGTGTTACATTTTTGGCTAAAAGAAACAATAATCTTTAACTCAAATCAAATCTTTACAACTTTCTACTTAACACCCGCCTCTGTTTGGCTTCTGTTGTGTGTTAAATCTCCAGGCGTCTTTTCATTGACCTGGATGCTCAACCGGTTTAGACTGGTTCCCATAGAGGTAATTGACCAGATAGTGATGAGTTATGGTGGCCTGCGCGGAGCCGTGGCATATGGGTTGGCGGCTTCGTTGGATGAGACCAGGATTAAGGAGAAGAACCTAATCCTCAGCACAACCCTCATTGTGGTGTATTTCACAGTCATACTTCAGGTACATCTGCCACATCATCACGTCACCACCAGTAGAGACAGAAGCATGTGGACACCTGATCATTACATCTGTTGCTAATCCATGCATTGACATGCTGGAACAGGTTTCTAGTCTTTCTTATTTCCAGGGAGGGGAAAATTAAAAAAAAAAAAAATCTAGAAATTATAGAAAATCTGCGCTCTTCAACGTTTGTGGCAACAGTTTGTTGAAGAACGCCATACGAACTTCACGATCAGGTGTCTGTATATGTATGATTATTATACATTTTTTTGTTGTTGCATCAGTTATACCAAAAATCTTTTGGTTTCTTAGGGTCTCACTATGAAGCCGCTTGTCAAATTCCTTAAAGTCAAGCGAGTGGAGCCAACTGAGGTGAAACTGATTGAGAAAGTGAACAACCGGGTAACTTAACCTATTGTACTCACACAACACAGAACAGGCGTAAATCCATTTCGGAAACCGTAGGTATACAAGCTTGACTGACTTTTATTGTATGTCTGTCTGCCACAGGCGTGCGAGCACATTCTGACGGCAATGGAGGACATTTCTGGACGCATAGGAGACAACTGGTGGACCAGAGGGTGCGTGTGCTGGAACGTTAGGCTCTGGTTCTCACGGAGCATTTTTTGTTTGTTTGTTTTTTTTGTTTTTATGACTGACGTACTGTAAATTTTTCATCAGATGGAAGCGGTTTGAGGGAACCTACATCACTTGGTTTTTGCTGAAACCAGAGGCCAGGAAAAACCAAGACTACCTTTTCAGCATTTTCCACAAACTTAATATGGAGGACGCTATTAATTATGTTACCGAGGTGCGATTGCTATGGTTACAAATGGTCTCTTTATTTGATTTCAGATTTAATATGACCCTCAACTGAGGATGGCTTGTTTTTCCTACCGCAGGGAGAAAAACGAGGATCGCTGGCTTTCCTGCGCAGCGATGACGGCGCTAATGTTAATTTCGAGAAAAAAAAGTACGGTTTGGAGTTTCCTGGAGTGATGCCCGACATCACGTCGACGTTAGACTACGGAAATGGTGATGTGCCAATGACTGCAGTCATGTGAGTCTAGTGGATTTTTTTTGAACATATAAGGCAAATGATAACTCAGAGAAGCACATTTTTTCCCATATACTATATAAAGGATATTCACATAAAAAGACAATTGCAAGGTTCCCCGGCATATGAATTTCAACCGTTTGCATTTTCCCATAGGAAATTAAGTACATGCAAATAATCCGTTCCGACCACCCAAAAATATTACCAACTTTCAACACTATACTCATATTTATTATTTAAAAACAATCAAATCTAAACAAGGACATGTAAATGAAATAAAATAAAAAGTTTAAAAAAGTCAACTCATTTCGCTTGGCACTGATGCAAACAAGTTTTGAACATCGTCCGGATATACGCGCGACTTAGCCAGCGCTCGGTTCAAGTCAGTTTGGTTGCTAGTATGTCAAAAATGCTTCCAATGCCGAGGCGACTTTCATGCAAAATTTCTGTTCTTAAGGCAAAAATGTTCTCATGTATAAAATGTTGCAGCTATTCCCAGATTGTACTGTAAGTTCATTAGTGTGTTAATGTAATATGACACACTTGTAGTTTGAGAAAGGTACAGTTTGCTCGAGGGCATAGCGTCACCCTTAAGGTCATGTCCTTAGATCTAAGAGTGTAAATAGTCACCTGCATGTACTATACTTACAGTAATAAAAGTGAAAACATAGGCCTGTTTATGAATGACACACCACTATACAATCATTGTTGCCTTCCTGAGGTTAAAATGTCTCTTATAACCTTGGGGGCAAAAAGCCACAATCACGTACAAAATGAAGCTTATTGTTGTTCCATTTCCACCCAGCCCAAGCCGCATTCCCTCTGTGTCTCTGAGTATTCATGAGCAAGATATGAATGACGTCAACGATGACATCAATGCCCACCACTTACTGCAGCAACACCTGTACAGGAGCAGGAAAAATGTACGTCATCCACTTAAAAGTCATACATGCTCACCTCCCAAAGAAACCTCAGGTCCATCAGGTAACACTGTACGTTTGCATTTCTTCTCACAGCATCGCCACAGGTACAGCCGTAGTGACTTTACCATCAATCAGAATCAAGACGAGGTAGAGGAGATCTTCCAGAGAACCATGAGAAGTCGCCTGGAGTCGTTCAAATCCGCCAAGATGGGGGCCACTCCGGCCAAGAAGATCACAAAGCATTCCAAGAGAGACCCAAACCAGAAAGTGAGAGATTTTTCACAACATACATAAATATACACAGTACAGTATGTCTTTGGATGCAGTAAAATGAAAATTTCCCCTTTACTGGGACTAGGAGGCCCAAACCTGTTTCAGTATGATGATTGCACAAAGGAAGCTTAATGAAGACATGGTGTGTTAAGGTTGAGCCCTGACTGGGATGAACTGGAACCGGACCCTCTTCTGCATCCAACATCAGCACCTGACCTCACTAAAGCTCTTTTAGCTGAATGAACACAAATTCCGACAGCCAGACTCTAAAATCTAGTGGAAAGCCCAGAAGAGAAGACTGGAGCTCATTATAACAGCAAAGAGGGAACAAACATGAAATCAGCAAGCACAAATGAGTGTGATGCTCAGGTGTCCACATACATTTTGGCAATATATTGCGTATATACTCTATATCTGGCTGAGTGGTTCGCGCTGTTGCCTTGCACCTCCAGGGTCTGGTTTTGAGTCCCGCCTTGGGACGTCTGCGTACGTGGAGGTTGCATGTACCCTAACCATGCCTGGTGGGTTTCTTCCAGGTACTCCAGTTTCTTCCACAGTCCAAAGACATGCACCCACTCACTCATCATCTATACCTCTTAATCCTGTATACATGGTCATGGGGACCTGGAGCCTATCCCAGGAGACCTTGGTCTCGAGCACACACACACACTCACTCACACACTATGGGCAATTTGGGAATGAAAGTTAGCCTAATCTGCATGTCTTTGGATGTGGGAGAAAACCGTAGTACCCGGAGGAAATCCACCAAGCACGGGAGAACATGCAAACTCCAAGCACAGAGAGGCGGAAATTGGACCTTCTCAGGAACTGAACCTGGACCTTAAAGGTGCAAGGCAACGGTGCTAACCACTAAGCCTCCATGCCACCCAAAGACTAGGCAGATCAGGTTAATTGGCGTTCCCAAATTACCATAGTGTGCGAATGTTGACCGGAGGTCCTACCACGACAGTAACAATGGGAATAAATACAATGGTCACCATTGACCTCCACGGTTCCTAGATGTTGTATATCTACTATAATAATAATCTTGTGTGTGTGTGTGTGTGTTTTTTTTCAGATTGGGAAGGCTTCAGAAAGCACAACATATCCATATGGAGATGAAGGTAACATGGTTTATTAGTATAAATTTCAGTCTATTATTTTTAATATCCAGGATACATTACAATAATAATTTTCCACTCTTCTACCCTGGCTTGTATACCATTTAGATTTTGAATTCTCAGAAGTAGAAAGTACGTCCAGTGGGGATGGAAAGGCTGCAGGTGGCATTTCTCCCTCGAGATATGCAACCGGAGGTAAGTACCAGTGTTCGTTCTGAAGTCATTACACTGTAGACAATCCATTGTGCATGATTGTTTTCCAAATGCTACACTTTTTTGGGGAACTAGGTATAGAAAACCCAGCGTTCATGCCGGATATGGATGCTCCTCCTCCTCCATGGTTAACAGAGGCTGAGAATGACATGAGCGTAGCACCGTCTCAAAGGGCACAGCACCCCATGCCGTGGAGTCCAAGCAACCTGCAGCGCAGGGCACCTTTGAGGTTCAGTGATAACTCAACAGACTCCTTTCCGATGGCAGATACCACTCCCATGGAGGAATCACATGAGGAACCATTTGAGGAGCCACCTAAAAAGGACGGCACACATATGTAACCTTTACTTTACTCCTCATGGCTACTAAGTATGCCTTTGGACATGAAAAAGATCAACAGAAGTTAGACTTTCTGTTATATTAAATTTTTTAGTTCGTTCTTGCTTATATCTATCTGGTTAGGACATTTGTAATAGTGTGCCAATAGCTTGCAAAACGAACATTAGAACGATCTTTCTTAACCATGATCTTGGAGGACGCCCTATCAGCACACAACTTGACACTGGTTTTTACACCAGATGTCCTTCCTGACGTGACCCTCCCATTTTATCCAGGCTTGGGACCAGTACTGCAACCAATGGCTAGAGTTTGGGCATGGGGTTGGGAATTAAACCCAGGCCTTCTGCATGGTAGGCGGTAAATCTACCACCAAGCCATCAATGCCACAGAGTTGTAGAGCAGATAAGACACTAAAAGGACTGGGGGTTCTCCAGGACCAGGGTTTAGAACTATTGCATTAGAGTAACACATTACTTTTTACTTTTTTTCTTGGACAGTGGACAGGGACATTCTGATATCCTAACATAGTCCTGCAATTGATTAGTTATGCCTGTGTCTAATCTCCAACCTGACATAAGTAGCAGGGTAGCAATGTTGAATGGGTTAACATCAACATAATTTGGGTAAAGGCACTTTTACTCTAGTAAATTATTATATATTTTCTTTCATTTGCCAATAGGTTCATTCTTCATAAATGATTCTCCATTTTTCCTTAGCAAACTTCTCCTACTGTATCTTGTTCTACTTGTGTACTAATTAAACATGTAAGCTTCATTGGTGTTATTTTGGTGTCAATCCTCTGAGAGTAAATGCTTATTTATTTAGTGTGACAAAATGTAATTTAGTTCTTTGTGCCTAGTTTGTAACCATTGATCTACGCAACCGTAATATGAATATTAATTCATATGTGAAATATAATCTGGTAATTGTGGACAATAAATATGATTAATGCATATTTCCGCACACTTTTTTTCCCCAGTAAAGCTTCTTTGCGACAATGACGATTGTTAAATGTGCTCTACAAATAAAAATGAATTCCTGCCTCAATCCCTAAATTGCCTGCCTAAATCTTTCAAAACATTAAAATTATACCTCACAACTGGGTTTTATTCCTAAGGCAAATCTAAACAGTTAAAACAGTGTGTAGGAAAGAGACAAATTCTGCATACATATATATTTAATTAAAATATTAACAATTAAATAGAACAATAAAACAAAAAAAAATAAACAAACAAAAAACAAAAAAAGGCTCAATGAAAGACCAGAATCAGATAAGTCCCTTCAAAAATGTATTTCAAAAACAGGTCCATTATCAGACATTTAAGAGCATGATGTACGTATTATGTACTGTAACCAAAGCAAAATATGTTTGTTTTTTTCATGTTTTTCTCCCCTTGAAACCCCTTCAGCATGAGGAAGGAACAGACATGGCACTACAGCGCTTGCGCACTGGCCATAGCTTTAGTAACTCTGATCAGGTTAAGCATTTTGTTTAAAATGTTTACAGAATGCTGATGCAGGAATAGTCAGCTGCTCAAAGTGGAAACCGGATGTTATATACGGGATGTCGTATTGCCCATATTAAACCAAAGCTTTAAATCTCCACACTGGCTAATTTGATAACTGATATTCTATGCTTTATTTTACGGTTAGATCTTTGAGGTCTCCTGTCACAGTCTGGCTAGTGCAAGCGGTTGGTTATGCCATGCCGAGTGCCCCCCTCCCCCCCTCCCCCCAAATCACCAACATAAAACCCTCGTGGAAAAAATTTGGTCCTGATATGATGTAACTGGCAAGAGGATGTGTTCTTGGCAAACGAAATGACAGTTACACACACATTTTTCTATTTCTTTTTTCTAAACACATACACACACACATTATACAGTATATCATGTTTCAGTTTATACTCTGCTTCAGCGTCGATAAAGGCTCGTGCCCTTTGAGCATTTCAAAAGTACTTTTTTTTTTGTCCTTTGTTTACTAGTTTAAGATCAGCACCATCAAGAAAGGCACATTCCACAGACAAGTCTCATTTATAGTGAATCTTCACCTCTATGTGAATAATAATAATAATAATAATAATAATAATAATAATAGATAAAAAAAAAAACAAGGGATTAGTTCAAATCATTCATCATAGTTGATACAACATTACACAAATTCCACAAAACCGCTCCCTAATCTCCATTTTAGGCTGGACCTTTAAAGGGCAGGTTTAAGTCTGCACATACAGTATATAGTTAAACTGAACATAAGAAATTAAATTGTGTAAAAGGAGAAAAAAAATTCGCTTTAATTTTAAAACCTTAAAATTTCACAAATACCATAGGATGATATAATGACATGTTTTATGGAGAAAAAAAATACATTTAAAAGAAAAAAATAATAATAACCCTGGAGGTCAAGAGTCTATTGCATTTTAACTGATTATTGTTAGACACTCATTGTTTCATATTAACATTATTTGATATTCTCGTTATCTCTCGTAGAATTTTTTTTTTGTTAGCAAAAATAAGTGGTGTGCAGTACACAGATCCATTCTTTAAATATACAAATATACCTCTGCTCTGAATTAAAAATGCTATTTGAGCCAAGGCATCCATAGTCCAGCATGGAGAAGAGGGGTGGGGCTTATTACATCACAGTTTTGTGCCCGACCTCTCCATCCTCACATGAAATGCCTTGACTACTGGGCCCTAGCGACTTGATCCGTGGCAACTTGAGAAGAAGTTAAAACGTGTGTTCTACAGAATGCTGTACCCCTAAAACATGCACAGGATTACATGCCATATATTCAACAAGCTTAACTTTTTTTTTTCTTTTTTTTCAAGTAAAACAATCAATCAATCAAACGCTGTTAGTGCCAGAGAAGTACCGGGTACGTTCGAATGGATGGGAGATTTCACAGTGCCACGCACCGAAGTCATCAAAATCAGCCAAGCCTGTGCGTCCCCATCAAGGCGAGGCTAACTGGATAAGCTCCTAATGGGGTTTTTTCTTGTCACACTTCAACAACAAATGTCAAAACTCTCATATAAATCAGATAATGTGCAGGTTTGAAATGCCAGTAGCGATGAAGTGATCCTGATTTTTATTTTCGATCGCGCCTAATGAGCCAGCTGTTCAAAGGCCGTCTGCTCAGTGGTTGGAACTGGAAAATACTTGATTTGTAAAGTTCGAGTTATATAAGTGCACATGTTGGTAGAGTAAGTCTTCCTCTATACAAAGGCACTACTCAACATAGTCTCCACCAGAAACCAGGCACTTGGACCATCGTTGAACCCAACACTAGAACCCACTAAAAAATCCCCTTTGTTGCAGTTAATGGTCCGTCTTGTTGGTGCTTTGACTTCAATGCTGGTTTCGCCTTCTTTAAAATTCTTCATCCATCTGTTGCTCTTGCCAATGGCGACATCTACATAAACGTTCTGTAGCGCGGTGCGAGACCATCAACTACAACGAAGTGGATTTTCAAAGAGGATTCGAGAGCTGGGTTTATGGGTCGATGATGAAACACATTGCTTGTGATGGAGACTACGCTGAGAACTACCTTTGTATAGAGAACTGTATAGTTACTGAATGGACTAAATCAATTAATAAAAAAAAGTGATGCCAATTTTTCCATTGCTGCTACAGACCTAAACAAACACCTGTACCAAAATGCAACCCAAAACATAACCCATTCTTGGGTTAAACATGGGTAGATAACTGTGGTGATGTTTGATCAAGAAGTCTGTGGAAAAAAAAAAACAAATCCAATCTGTTCTTCTGATATGATACGAAAGGATTTTGAACATCTGGCTCTCGGATGTTATTGACCATTCAAAGAATGAATCTTGCTCAAACTGTTCTTGATGCAACACCGCTACCTCTACAAGACAACCTGGTCTACCTGCATCTAAGACAGCTTTCTGAACACTCTATACACGCTTAAAAGTGAAAAGAACATGGCAAACTGTACAACAAAAACGAGGGAATGGTGGACAAGGCTTTCCATTTCCCCAAATTACAGCACCGCTCTTCTTAGCACCTGGGCAAAGAAACCCCGATAGAGTCATTTCAGACAATTAAGTGCAGTTTATATCGTCATCATTCCTCTTTGTGCCAACACAGACCTGTTCATAGTATAACATGGGGTTTTAGCAGCTATACTGGTTTGCATCTGTATGTGGCTTTGAGGAGAAAGGTGCAGTGGACAAAGCCAATGCTTAAGGACCAAACAGGGCAGGTAGTAAACAGCCTTTTTGATCTACTGATCTACTGAGGCACATTGCTCGGATCTGCGTGCACTGCAGATTCATTACGACCTTCGTCGATTCATTGCTAAAGAAAAGTCTTTCAAAGTCAGAGAACAAAGAAATAAGAACAGCATCTTTTTTTTTTTTTGGTTGGACTATACTATGGAACAAAAGTGCTTATTTACAAGTGGAAGGACATTCAGCGGACGTATGACCAGAGGACAATGTGTGAGAGAAACTATGACAGCCAGCAGCCACCAGATAGACACGATACGGATTATAATTTGTGGACACCTGAACATCACACCCACACAAATGTCTTTCTTTTCTGTCTTTATGGCCTCCACTCTTGTGGGAAGGCTTTCCACTAGACTTGGGAGTGTGGCAGTGAGGATTTGTGTTCATTTAGCTATAAGGACACGTGATGCTCCAGTTACAGTTTGTCCCAATGGTGTTCAGTGGGGTTGAGATTGATTCAGAAAATCGATTCAGTTATGAATCGCGATTCTTTTGTGTGGTGATTCATGATTAAAAAAGTAGTTTTTAAAAAAATTATTCATTCATAATAGAGATTTGTTTGACTGGTTGTGACCAGTGATCGACTGATCAGCCTCAGATATAAACAATTCTTTTTTTTTTTTTCCCTAATTTTCTCCCTAATTTAGTCGTGTCCAATTCCTCCCCGTCACTAGGGGGCTCCACATTAAAGTTACTACTACCACTCAGTCAGGAGGTCCGAAGACCATCACGTGCTTCCTCCGAACCACATGACGCCAGTCGACCGCATCTTTTCGAACTGCTCGCTCACGCACCGTTGGGGACGGAGTCACACACTCGGAGGACGGCGCTATCCGCTCCTTCCGCTCGCGTGAGCTCACAGACGCCCCTGACTGGCTGTAGAGCCGTGATTAATGTGGGAGCACTAAGTACCTCTCATCCCCCCCCTTTGAGAGAGCTCGGCCAATCAGCTCTCTCTAGACCTCTGGCTGCGAGAGGTTACAGCATCACCTGGGAATCGAACTGGCGCCCTCCGGATGATAGGGCGAGAACTGCACCACTGCGCCACTCGGAGGCCCCAGATATAAACAATTCTGTATCGAGTGCGGAAGCTTCCGAGTGGCGCGACAGAAATTCATTCTCATGCTTATCTCCCTTTTTCTTCAAACCTACTCATTACACACGCTTACACCATTCTCAAAACACCGCAAGCGGAAATTGAGTGAAAATTAAGGCGCTCACTCAGTCAAGTTAAGTTTTGAGACTTTGGAGGCATTTGAGGTGGTAAAACGTCATCGTTTCTTTATAATCGTACGGGTTTCACACTCTGAACTATTAACACACACTTCATCCAGTGAAGTAGGAGTGAATTACTTGTCAAATCTGTTTCTAAGTTATAATTATGGCTGATGATACAGCAAAAAAAAAAAGAAAAAAAAAGGAGTTTTTATTGCTTAATTTAATTTGAAGTTAATTGTTAAAATGCTGCACTTGGTTCATAAAAGAGAAAACAAATGTTATACAGTAAAAAACGGGCTACATTAGATAATTTATTATTATTATTTTTTACAAAATCGTAAGACAATGGAATATCAGATACAGTGTTTATAAAATCGTGATACTTATAGAATCGCAAGTTTAATCGAATCGGCACGGAGGTCTCGTGGTGATTCCCATCCCGACTTGACCCATCATCACTTCATTTGATTTACACAGGTTTTGTGTAAGGCTAAAGCACACAAAGGCAGCTATACAGCCTGGGGAAATAGCGCGTGTGGGTGTGAAGATCAAACTTTTGGCCATGTAGACACAGTGTAGCATGGAACGTGCTACATAATGCTATCCGGTGCTAACCAGATCTTCTCAAGGTAGGTCAGACGGGCCTGTGGCTGAACCACTTTTGTAAAATCTTTGTGCACTTTTCAGCTTGGCAGTATGTGCTTTCGTCCACTGGGGAGGTCAAAAAAAAAAAAGCGAGAAGAAGAAACGCTCTTTGTTTCTCACCAGCATCCTGTCGTCCCTACCTAACATACTTTGTTCATCATGTGTTTTAAAAATAAAGTCACTTCTAAAACTGATTTTCAGCCAAGTCAAACAACAACAACAACAACAACTTGCAAAACCTTCATACGGCCCAATGTTCATCAAGAAGGTGTTTCCAGGCACTTTGTCTCAAATCTCTGTAAATACACAACAATTAACTCTGTACCCACAATACACACCAACCCCTCCTTTGTAACAACACTTTACACTATATAAACATTCGCAACCATGTGAATAAAGCCACCAGCTTTCTCTCCTAATCTGTAAAGTTCTGCTCTTGAAGTTCTATTAGTATTAAAATCGGTGTGTCAACACACTTATTCAGTACCTGGTAAAGGGAACACACACACACCCACCCACACACACACACCCACACACACCCCCACCCCCCCCACCCCCCCCCACACACCCC
>JAAGKR010010720.1:0-21765 GCA_011419295.1 Clarias macrocephalus | reverse complement strand
TTGTGTTCATTTAAATATGTAGTTACTGCAGAAGGTACACAGTGCTTAAACTCCTCCAAAAGCACCAATTCTCTTAACTGCTCTTTAG
Source organism: Clarias macrocephalus (assembly GCA_011419295.1). Lineage (NCBI taxonomy): Eukaryota > Metazoa > Chordata > Actinopteri > Siluriformes > Clariidae > Clarias > Clarias macrocephalus. Next base: position 21,677 of record JAAGKR010010720.1, on the reverse strand, counting down.
TTGTAATTTTCATTGATGTACACAATCTATCAAATAAACTTTCCTTTTCCCTTGCAAATTCCACATAAGTGCAGTGGTCATTTTTATTAAGATTTCTAAATTTTTGGCGATATACCTCAGGTACAAGTTCATAGGCGTGCAATACAGCAGACTTCACAGTATCATACTCACCACTCTGTTCCAGGGTGAGAGCAGAATAAACTTCCTGGGCTTTTCCTGTAAAAACACACTGTAATAATAAAGTCCAAAACTTTTTCGGCCATTTTAAAGATAAAGCAACTCGTTCAAAGTAATCAAAATATTTTTCTACTTCCCTTTCAGAAAAAGGCGGAACTAATCGAATATTTCGGTGAACATCAAACACAGGTTCGACTAATTCAGTCGGCTGCTCTAGTACCGGAGGTACATTAACTTCATTAACATCCATTCTCTTTGCTTCTAACTCCAACTTCTTTAATTGAAATGCTCTCTCTTCTCGTTCTCTCTCCAACTCAAGCTCCAATCTCCGTACAGACAACTGTTGTTCTAATTTCTTAGCTGCAAATTCTCTTTCCAACTCTCTCTCTCTCGCATAGAGCTGTTCTCGCGTTCAGCGCGGATTTTTGCCACATCCAAAAACAATTGTTTCTCTTGCAGTGACATGTCTCGAAATTTTAACTCACTTTCAACACCAATATCACTAGGAGAAGCACAGAAGATTCGCTGGGAACAATAGACTCCGTTCCTACCTCTAAAACGCCTCTATCCACCAATGACCGTTTCACAGTTGCCACAAGCGTGTCCTTTAACTTTTTGTCTTGAGTAGTAAGATCAATACTAAAGCGTTCAGCAATTTGTATTATTTGCTCCTTTGTGCACCGCTCAAGTAAAGATTCCGAGGGACAAGCAAAGAAATCTTCGAGCACCGAAGACATTTTTCCAACGAACGTTCACCTGTGCGATAACACAAACAAACAATCCGCTAACACACGTGAACGGATTTACCGGAACTCCAACTCCCATAAGCCACTGCTTCAACGAGAGAACTACATATATACGTCACCTATTTATTCACAAAAAACTTCAAAGACGTAAGTCAAAACACACTGTATATACGCACGCATGAAAGAGAAGAACGCACACACACAAAAAAATTATATATACACAAATGCAATTATTTGCAGGGTCACCTTTATTTTTGAGAAACTCCAGCTCCTATATAAACGAAAACACTAACTAATATCTACCTAGTCTTCGAGGGTGTACCGGGCTCGTGGCGACATTAAACGCTAAACTCAGTGACGATCGGTCTTTTAGACCAAAGGTCCGAAAGCGTACCCCCGACAGAGAATTGGATCTCCACACAGAGTAGCCCTCAAAAACAAGAAAGGCAAAATAATAAACAAAAATAACAAACGTGTTCCGTCGGAAGGATTGTGTATACACAATCCAGCTGGATACACTCTTCCTAACCAGAGCTCTCACTCACAAAGGTGACCATTCACAAAAACAAAACAAACAAAAAAACCTCACCAACCTTCCTACCCCAAAGGATCCTGGACGAGCCCCCAATTTATGTCACGGTCAGCTCGTTCCCGACCGTAACATAAAGAGGAACACACACACAAAAGAATATTTAAATTGGCAAAATTATTTATTTAATATAAGGTTGTTATTTACGAAACCATCAAAACCCACATATAGAGGAATTGAAATAAAGCAACAACAAACATCCAATGGGGGTAAAGAAGATTGACAAAAATGGCACGAAAGAGTTCCCTGGAGGACAAAGATCCACCAGAGGAAAGAGAGCTCCCCCCCCCAAAAAAAAATATGAGTCTTTTATACTCTCCACCCAAAGCATCTTTAATTGGCAGTGACATCACACCTACATGTTGTACTGCCACCATGAGGAAGAAAAAAAAACACGCAGGGACATAACAAATGTAACTGATTCTGTTCCTCATGTGACATTGTATGTTGGCAAAAATTACAGATCAAAAGACTTAGGACCAATGATGAAGAGAGCCAAATATATGCCCAGAATAAGACAATATCCTTTGCGACCTGAGGCTGAGGCTGGTATAAAGAACACTATTGAAGTCCTTGTAAAAGCAGCTGTGTTAGAAGAAACAACTAGCTGCTGTAATACTCCGATTTTCCCTGTGATCAAACCAGGTAAAAATAAATGGCGTCTCGTGCATGATTTACAGGCAATTAATAGTATAACAGAGGATTATCCAGCAGATGTTCCAAATTCACCGTGATTGATCTTTGTTCAGCCTTCTTCAGTATACCAGTCGCTGAGGAGAGTAGATATTTGTTTGCATTTACGTATGCCGGTAAACAATATTCTTACCGCAGAATGCCACAGGGGTTCCGTCATGCGCCACATATATTTAATCAGCTTTTAAAAGCTGATTTAGCAGATTTAGTGATCTGTTACAGTACATGGATGACGCTTTGATATGCTCGTCATCGTTAGAGGCATGGCATAGGGATTCCATCAATGTACTCGGTAAGCTAGCTGAAGGAGGTCATAAAGTGTCTAAAAATAAACTGCAATACTGTAAGCCTCAAGTTGAATATTTAGGGCGGTTAATTTCACATGGTACAATAGCCATAGCGCCTACCCAATTAGAAGGCATAAGTAAAGCACCCTTGCCACAAACAGTTAAACAGTTGATGACCTTTTTAGGCTTAACAGGCTTCAGTGCTGACTGGATTGAAGAGTATGCAGTAAAAACAGCTCCACTGAAAGAAATAATGAGAGAAGAAGGACTGCGGAATCTAGGTGCTGTGTTAAATTGGAACACAGATGCACAGTTAGCATTTGAGTCGCTCAAAAAGGAGATGCAAACAGCGCCTACCTTAGGTATACCTGATTATACCAAACCATTCCATTTGTATGTGGCTAACCGAGCTGATGGATATGCCTCAGCTGTATTGATGCAGGAAACCTGCAGTGGTAGGAAAAAGCAGCCCCTAGCTTACTACAGCACTAAGCTAGATAACGTAGCACAAGGCTACCCACCATGCTATCAGCAGGGGCTTGCAGCAGTATATTATGTGTATGACAAAGCTTCCACATTGACTATGGGTTACCCAGTAACTATTTATACACATCATAAGGTTGTGGAATTGATAGAACAAGGGAAGTTTGTTCTAACTAAAGCTCGCCTTCTAGCCTACTCTTCATTGCTCACATATCCTGACATTACGATCAAAAGATGTGACACAGTTAATCCTGATTAATTCCTTTGGCATATGAAGGTGTGTCTCATGATAGTGTGGCAAACTCTTTGGCATTTACTAGGTTACGGCCTGATCTTGAGTCTAAACCAATATCTGAAGCGGAAGTTACTTACTTTGTTGATGGATCTAGTTTCAGAGATCATGTAGGCAGTCATACTGGGTATTCGGTAATAAAGAAGAATGGAGAAGACTTTGAACCTATCTCAGCACTGTTCACAACCATGTTCTGCTCAGTTAGCCGAGTTGAAAGCCCTCACAGCCGCATGCCAGCTAGCCGAAGGGCTAGTAGCAAATATTTTTACAGATTCAGCCTATTCACATGGTGTGTGCCATCTGTTTAGAGCAGTATGGAAGCAGAGAGGGTTTAAAAAGAGGAGAGGAGAGGTTGTGAGGAGAATTAAAAACCAAGGGTATTGGTCTCCCTATCTACATGCTATGGTTGATAAGTTCCTAGCTTCATGTGAGATATGTGCTAAGCATAATGTCAGAAAGGGAACAGCGACACCTATCGGCCATATACCGGTGCCTGAAGGTCCATTTAAGCACCTAGTGATGGATTATGTTGACATGATGAAGTATGCTCATGGCGAAAGGTACATGCTTGTGGTAATTGACTGGTTCAGTAGGTGGGTAGAAGCAATGCCATCTGCAGATGAAGGTGCAGGAACGGTTATAAAATTTCTTACAAGAGAAGTAATACCTAGATTTGGGATTCCATCAGAGATCAGTTCAGATAATGGATCAGCGTTCATTCAGAAAACTGTAAAGCAGGTACTGCAGCAGTTGAGAATAAAGCAAAGATTTGGGTGTGTCTATCATCCACAGTCCCAGGGGATGGTAGAGAGAATAAATGGTACTCTCAAAACCATGCTTAACAAAATTTGTGCTAGTACAAAACTTACCTGGGTTGATGCTTTACCCCTTGCACTAATGAGCTATCACATGCAAACTAACAGAAATACACACCTAACCCCGCATGAAATGCTTACGGGTCGACTCATGCCTGTGCCATTCTGTAGAGATCCGTATAAAGGCCCACCACTAGAACAATTACAAATGGAACTCAGATCGTATATGAAGAAACTAACTGCAATACATAAAGCAATCTATGTGCAGGAAAAAAGCAAGGAGAAGGAGGAGGAAAAAGACGCTCCGTGCCCCAACACTCCAGGAGACCAGGTTTATCTACGCATGTTCAGAAGGAAGTGGCACGAACCCAGGAGAGAAGGGCCCTACAAAGTTGTAGCAGCCACTCCAACAGCGGTCCAAGTGGAAGGCAAAACCACATGGCATCATTTAAACCATTGCACAAGAGTCCCTAAAGTAAGTAAGGGAGAAAGTGCAGAAGAAAAGGACCCACCGCCCGACAGTGATAACATACAAGGTCTTGCAATCTGTGTGAAAGGTGTGGAGAAAATAAAGCCAAAAGATGGGGAAAATAAAGTGGATAACCTGCCTAATGATCATTAGATTCCAGGTATTACAGCAAACTGCAGTCAGCTCACCTCAACTCCAACCAGACTTCCCAAGAATCGACTTTACAGCAGTTACATATTGATCAAGAAATACCTAATAATAAAATTGCTGATAGGAAAACAAAAGAGAAACTCTTAGGGATAGCACAAAGTAATGAGTGGTATAAGTGAGCTGCCTACACAGCTCAGGAAAGCAAATTAACTAGTTGTTTGATTTGCACCCCATCTCCATTAAGAAAATTTATAGTAGTACCCAATCAGTATGACTTAAGACATTGTGCAAAATTTAGTCAGCAGTTTTGTCATTTGCATGTTTTCAGAAGACCACTGTGTCCAGCAGAATGTTTAGCAATCCTGAGTACTTCAGATTACTTCAATAACTACCATACGCCCGAATGGGGAGAATGGTGCCAGCAGTTAGATGTAAGAATAGAAACTAAAAAGATAGAGTTCCCTTCTGATTATGAGATAGATTATACACTTGAGTATGAATGTTTCAATAAGACTACAGGAAATTACAGCATGGGGGAGTTTCAAGGTAATTGTATAATGCTGTGGCAACCTAGACACTGACTCTTTTCAATGTACAAACGTCCATAAGAAAACTATACTTCATGCAACAGTAACTTTGCAAGAGAATATTATTATAACACACAGCTGCGTAAACCAAACATTGCTGTTTCCGCTAAAGTTCCGTTATGACGACCAGACAATACCAGTAGCTGATAACAGTCTTCCCCCACAGAACTAAAGAGCCACATTACCAAAGGGCTGGAAAGGGATCTGTGCTAGAGTACGGATGATTCAAGAAATGTCAATAATAAATTGGAACATAGAGCAACCAGTGGGGAGTAACGCAAACGCTAATCATAGAGTAAAAAGGGGTTATCAGACTGATCCTAACATGCACATAGATTCAATCGGACAGCCCAGAGGTATACCTGATGAATTCAAAGCAAGAGAAATCAGGATTTGAATCTCTTTTTATATGGATAACACCTAATAAAAATGCTGAATGGGTTAATTATATTTACTATAATCAGCAAAGGTTCATCAATTATACAGATAATGCATTAGCTGCCTTAGGAGAGCAGGTACATGCAACAAGCAAGATGACTTGGCAAAACAGATTAGCACTAAATTGGTTATTGGCTGAAAAAGGTGGTGTGTGTATCCTTTTCGGTGATCAGTGTTGTACATATATTCCTAATAATACAGCACCTGACGGGACTTTTACTGAGGCCATGAATCAACTAAAGAATCTGAGACGTGAAGTAACTGAAAATGCTGGGAGGGATAATAAAATATGGGACTGGTTAGACCTAAAACTGGGAGCGTGGGGAGCATGGTTTGCTAAATTTGCTATGTTCTTGAGTTTTGCTATAGCAATAGGAGGATTGTTATTCTGTTGTGTACTTCCTATATTAAAATCTTTGGTCCTTAAAGCCACGGTTCAACAAATGGAGGTATTAAAATGGCAAAGAGAAAGACTTCCCCTAACCAATGATAAAGACATTTACAGCTCTGAATGTGATTCACAAGAATCAGAAGAGGATTCTTGCACCTCGGACGAGGACGAAGAAGATGATTAATGATGAGCCATGCCTTGGGTGAAAGCACTGGCCTGGCCTCTTCCCAAAAGGTGACCCTCTACGATGCGCAAAGTATCTGGGTTGAAGAGACTTATGTTACAAGAAGACTGTTTAAAATTATATCCACTTTTAAAATTGTATTATGTTATGCATGTTCCAGTTTAGCTTATATGGTTTATCCAGTTAGTGTTAACCTTAAAAAATCACGGTATTAATTTCATTTTCCTGTTATGTTATGTTAATGTGTTATGAAAAGTACAAGGTTATGGAGGTCAAGTCTTTTACTCCTCCCTAGTCAAGTGTGGAAGGAGAGGTTTGGCTCATGCTCCACTAGAGTGTGAATGCATAGGTTGGTCATTGATAAGAGTCCAGTGATTTAATTTAATCACCAGATAGTGTAAGTAAGACTAACACATGAATTTGCACTCTAGATAAAACGATTATTGTGGGACTTATAAGTACCAGAGGGGGGAGATGTAGAAGAAATTTTTATTTGATTTTATGTGACATACCCCAGCTTGAAATAATGGGAGGCTTGCGTGAGAAGCCGAGCATATAGGCCTCTTGGAATGTGCCTGTTTAAGAAATCTGATCTATACTTTGAGGCACCTAGAACTGAGAAATTTAATGAAATCCAGATGTTAAATGTAAAGTCAGCGCGGGAAGACTGGCCGCCTTTGTTTAGGATCGGTATTTAAGCAAGAAGCCGTTGGGAGTCGTGGTGCGTTCTGCAGACCTCCCAACTTTGTTGATCAACCAATAAAGTTGTAAGCTCCTGAAATCAAAGCCTGAGTCGTCAATTAATTTCCACAGGCAGAGTCGTGCACGCACAGAATCGAGAAGTCGCACGTGCACGGAGAACATGTTGAGCAAGCAGGAGAGACATTGCAAGGACAAAATCGAGCTGTTGAACGCGCAGTGGAGACACTGCATGTGCATAGAGTGCTTTTTCTGCTCTCAAAATGTCAAACCGCGCGCTCAGAATTGTGGCAGGAATATAACGCCATAGCCTGTGGCTGTTCAGGGTCAAAAGGGCATTTGTTAATACAGAGTACTGCAATGCATCAAACACTTATTTCCTGGTTTGGTCTATTGTAAATATTGCTTATTAAAGATGCACTGTTTTATGGGACATGGCAGTTTTGTAATGTTCAGCAAAACAAACACTGGCTACGGTGAATTTACTGTAAACGTCTCAAAGTCACAGGTGTGTGCTCCTGCATTCATCAGCTTTTTACACTAGTTGTGGAGGCATTCCTTGAATTTGCACTTGGAATTAAGTGATTTGTGTGTTGGTCGGTGCTATGGCAGCTTTAAGCAGCTTGACCATGTCATTTAACTTGCAAACCTTTATTGACAATCCCTCATGGGAGGTAATTGAAAAATGTAGGAAAGATGACTTGTTGATAATAGCTACCCACTATCAGATTCCTGTTTCAAAGCAATCACTAAATAAACAAATTAAATCCGAAATTATAGATCGGCTATGCGAATTGGGTGTCTTGAAATTAGCTGTGGCGGATAGAGAGACGGATCCTCGTGGCGAGGGGCAAGAGGTGCTTGGGGCAGGTAAAGAGGAGGTAGAAACGGCTGAGTCGGACACTAACATGGACGTCGGAGCTGTTTTGCCACCCTTTGAACCCTTCTCGCCAGGTACTCCCAGTTCGAGGAAGGAGTTGCATACAACGGTGCGACTGGCACGGCTTCGCCTGGAGGCGGAGGAGCGAGCACAAGCCTGCCAAGCAGAGTTTGATCTGCGTCTTGAAGTCCGCAAGCTCGAAATTCAGGCTGATAAGGAAGTGAGGCTGCGTAAGTTGGATATTGAAGCAGCTATGAGCGCTTCAATCTCTCCTGCGCAGCCAAGCCTCTCATCAGCGAGTGATAATTTGACTTATTCTGGTTCCACTACATTTGGCGATGGTAAGCATATTGCTTTGGTACCCAATTTTAGAGAATCAGAAGTGGATAGCTATTTTAACGATTTCGAATAAATAGCGACTTCTTTGGGTTGGCCTAGAGATGTGTGGTCATTGCTATTGCAATGCAAATTAGTCGGCAAGGCTTTGGAAGTGTACTCTACTGTGTCGTTGGAAGATGGCTTGAAATATGACGTGGTTAAATCGGCCATACTTAGAGCATACGAGTTGGTTCCAGAAGCTTACAGGCAACGATTTCGTAATCGCAAGAAAAATACCACTCAAACCTTCGTAGAATTTGCATGTGAGAATTCAATTCTTTTTGATAAATGGTGTACTGCTAGTAAGGCTGATCACTTTACTTCACTTAAGGAGTTAATGCTACTTGAGGAGTTCAAACAATGTCTTCCAGAGAGGATGGTACGCTACTTGAATGAGCAGAAAGTGACAACACTATCGCAAGCCGCAGTCTTGGCAGACGAGTTTGTGCTTACACATAAAAATGTATTTCAGACAATAGGAGTCAAAATGGGTTCAGTCCCTAGGGCCGTAGCGAACGTTCAGCCGCCCAAACAAAATGGTGATCAGTCTAAGGAGACTCGAGAATGTTTTTATTGCCATAAGAAGGGACATGTAATAGCCACCTGTCTAACCCTGAAGTGTAAGCAACAATCTCAAAGAAAGGAAGTTGCACTCTGCTAACTCATGTTCATTGCCTGAACAAGAAAAGGAACTGCCAGACCCTACTTATTTGCCTTTCTTCTTTAAAGGTTTTGTTTCTTTGACTGGTAAGAAGGTTGACCAAGTTGAGGTCCAGATATTGCGTGACACAGGTGCCGCACAGTCCTTCATATGTACTAATGTCCTCCCCTTTTCAAGTCAATCATCAGTTGGATCCAGTAGACTAGTACAGAGCTTCAGTATGGAAGTTATGAAAGTACCCATACATCGCATTAACATTCAGTCTGAAATGATTACTAATTTTGTAGAGGTAGGAGTTTGTCCTGCATTACCAGTAAAGGGGGTATCTTTCATCTTGGGTAACGACCTAGCTGGTGGGAAGATGATACCTTCACTAGAGTTAGTAGATGAGCTACCGACTCAAATTAATGCAGATGAGTTGTTCCAAAAATACCCAAGTGCATTTCCTGCATGCGTGCACAAGCAAAAAAGATACTGACATATCTTTATCAGACTCTTTCTTGGGTATAGATGCTGACTCTGGGGAACTTGCAGGACCTGATGTTAGTGCCGGTGACCATGTGAGGGAAGTTGTAATGGGTGACATTTTGCCCTTGACAGTCACTCGTTAAAAACTTATCGAAGCTCAAAAGAATGATCCTTCGTTGACAAAATGTTTTAAATCAGTGGAGAACTGTAAGTTACATAACGTTTTATTCTTTGTTAAAGATGGGTTACTTATGCGAAAATGGCATAAAGGTACTTCCACCGAGGATGGGTGGAATGTAGTGTATCAAGTGGTAGTTCCCACTGTCTTTCGTCCACAAGTTTTGTCATTAGGACATGACCATGTGTTATCAGGACATTTAGGGATAACCAAGACCTACAATCGTATCTTGCAACACTTTTTTTGGCATGGTCTTAAGCGAGATGTAATACGGTATTGTAAGACTTGCCATATTTGTCAGTACGTGGGTAAACCTAAACCACCAGCTCCGTTGATCCCGATCCCCGCTCTGGGCGGACCTTTTGAGCATGTTATAGTAGACTGCGTGGGGCCTTTGCCAAAGTCTAAATCTGGTAATCAGTTTTTGCTCACAATTACGTGTGCCGCTACCAGATATCCCGAGGCTATTCCACTGCGCAAAGTTACTGCTAAAGCAGTAGTCAAAACTTTGATAAAGTTTTTTACTACGTTCGGCTTACCTAAGGTTGTACAAACAGATCGAGGTACTAATTTTCTGTCCAAGCTGTGTTCTCAGGTCTTTAACACATTAAACATTACACACCGTACATCTAGTGCTTACCATCCTGAAAGCCAGGGGATGTTGGAAAGATTCCACCAGACATTAAAGGCAATGCTGAGAAAGTATTGTATTCAGACGGGCAATGAATGGGATGAAGGAGTTCCTTTACTTCTATTTTCAATTTGAGAGACAAATAAAGATAAAGAAAGCTTTAAAAGAGAAGATGTTGGGTATTGAGACAGGTGAGAAAACCAATGTTTTAGATTATGTAATTAAGTTTTGTGAAAGGCTACAGAAATCTTGTGCTTCAGCTTGTGAGTCTTTGTCCAAAGTTCAGGGGAAAATGAAAGTGCGCTGTGATAAAAGTGCCGTAACCAAGTACTGGTCCTACTTCCTATTCCAGGATCTACGTTGTCTGCACGATTTTCTGGGCCATACAAGATCCTAGAGAGAAAGAGTGAGACTGATTATGTAGTCAAGACTCCCGATAGAAAGCGGCAAAAACGAATGTGTCATGTTAATATGTTAAAAGCTTATCATTCTAGAGATGCTATAGAACCTCTCACTACTGGCAAGGGAAAGGATGTAGTTTCCCCAGTAAGTATTGCTTGTGACCAGGGCCTAGCTGTGCAGAAGGAGAATGGTGACTGGGATGGTTTTGTGAAGTCTGCTGTAACTCCGTTGTCTGCCAGACTACCAAACTCCGAAACTCTAGCAAACTTGGCAAATTTTTTACACCACCTTGATGCTGATCAAAGGCAAGATATAGTTGATCTCCTTAACAGGTTTCCTTCTATTTTGGGTGATGTTCCCATGATAACAAACATGCTACACCATGACTATATAATAAACAACCCACAGCCCATTAAACAGCATCCTTATAGACTTAATGCTTTTAAAAGAGATTTAATGAAGCAGGAAACGCAGTACTTGTTGGAGAAGGGGCTAGCTAAGCCTAGCAGTAGTTCTTGGAGCTCCCCATGTTTGTTGGTCGAAAAATCAGATGGTTCTAAGCGTTTTTGTACTGACTATCAGCGTGTGAATGCCGTGACGATACCCGATTGCTTTCCAATGCCAAGAATGGAGGATTGTGTTGATAGCGTAGGGTCAGCTGAATTTGTCAGTAAATTAGACCTTCTTAAAGGATACTGGCAAGTTCCATTGACCGATAGAGCATCTGAGATTTCAGCCTTCGTAACCCCAGATTGTTTCTTGCAGTATAACGTCATGCCTTTTGGGTTGCGAAATGCTGCTGCAACATTTCAAAGACTGGTGAATTTGGTGCTTGCAGACGTTCCTAACTGCAATGCTTATCTCGACGATTTGGTGGTTTATTCACAGACGTGGCCTGAGCATGTATCGTTGTTGGAGACTGTACTCAAGCGTCTAGAGAGGGCATCTTTGACTTTAAACCTTGCTAAATGTGAAATTGGCAAAGCAACAGTGACCTATTTAGGTAAACAAGTAGGACAAAACAAAGTGCGACCGGTAACAGCAAAAGTTACAGCAATTAATGAGTTTCCTAGGCCAAAAACCAGACGAGAATTACGCAGATTTCTGGGTATGGCGGGTTACTATCGGTGCTTTTGCCGGAACTTTTCGTCCATTGCGGTTCCGCTGACCACTTTGCTTAGCCCTTTAGCACCTTTTGTGTGGTCACCCGAATGTCAGACTGCCTTTGACAATATTAAAGCCCCAGATTTCAACCTTGGATTTAAACTGGAGGTCGATGCAAGCGAAGTAGGAGCTGGTGCTGTTCTATTACAGGAAGACAAGGATGGAATCAACCACCCGGTTTGTTACTTTTCAAAAAAGTTCAGTAAAAGTCAGCGCAATTATTCAACAATAGAGAAGGAGGCTCTGGCCTTGCTGTTAGCGCTGCAGCACTTCGAGGTGTATGTTGGTTCGTCTACCCATCCTGTTGTTGTGTACACGGATCACAACCTGCTAACTTTTATTTCTCGCATGTGCAATCAAAACCAGAAGTTGATGAGATGGTCGCTTATCATTCAAGACTACAATCTTGACATTAAATATAAAAGAGGTATGGATAATGTGGTGGCAGATGCATTGTCTCGAGCATAAATATTTCTATATTGTTTTGGTTTTGTCAAACATATATGTTTGTTCTTAAGGGGGTGGGTGTTATGTCCCGTAGTATTTTGTGGGATGTCTTGTGTTTGGGCTCCCATATCTTTGAGGTCCTGGGATTGGACATCGCCCCTGCCAAACACTGTTCCCAGCACGACAGCGAATCCCATGGGAACCAATGAGGCGGCCCCAGTCGAGTATAAGAACCCGGAAGTGACACAGCCAGAGGCGTGGCTTCTTTCTTTCATTCATGCATATTGTTACAGCGATTTTGAAATTGATACTTCCGGTATTTAAAAAATTGTGGCGGCGATTTGTTACGCTAAAGTGCTAGCTGGGTGTGTTTTGTTCGTCTACGCCCAGCGTGAGTTCGTGGACGCATCTCCAATTCACGGTGTGGAGCCAAGGTTAGTATGCCCTAGGGTGTACATACACAGCACGTAGAGGATAGCGCTGTTTAGGCACACTAGTTAGGAGCGAGAGCTATTTGTTGTATTTTTGTTTTGGTTAGTCAGTGTAGTTAGTGGGCATCTTATGCCCTAGTTTTGTTTTTGTTTTGTTTGTTAGGTAAGACCGACTGCCACTGCTCCCTGAAACACCAGTGGTGGCGGAGATTGGACAACGGTCTTCAGAGGGTGCCACGGCGGCGTCTTTATCCCTAATTGGAATTTTTACCCAGAGGGAGACACCACCATGGTCCTAGGCACGTAAGCCTCTGGAGATGATGCTCCTCAGGCCTGGTCTTTTGAGGTGGATTGCAAAGCACGGCGAGTCCCTCCCCAGTCTCTACGAGGGGATACCCGGCTCGTCACACTCTCCTTCTGCGCCTCACGCCTCGTGGGGACCAGACCTGGTCAGGTCTGGGTGGCCGACGGTCCAGACTCCTGAGCACGGCAGGGGAGAAATCTCACAAGGCCTGCTCATAAAGCTTTGCCTCCAGAAACCTAGTGGCGGTGGTGTTTACGGCATCGCCAAAGAGGCCGGAAGGTGAGATGGGGGCATCAAGGAGGAAAACGCGATCCCTGTCCTTGATGCCCGTGAGGTTAAGCAATAGATGTCGCTCCATGGCGACCATGGTATGTCTGCAAAAATGGTGTGCAGGGCAGCACCAGCCTGACCCGCAGCCTGAAAAGCTTTCCCCACCAACGAAGATGTTAGTCTACTTGGCTTGTTGGGGAGTGTGGGCTTTTTCAGGGAGGATGAGCTCCCAGGAGAGAGATAGCCCTCAAGCATCTCTTCAATCTGGGGCATCATCATGTACCCCCGCGCTTTCGGATCAACGACATTCAAATTAATCGATGTTAATAGAAAAAACAGGGAATGAATAGGGCTTCCATGAATGAGTTAACTCGTCATGAAGGTCACCAAAGAAGGGGAGGGACCATCGTTGAGGCCCCTCCCCTGACAGAAACCTGTCATCTAACTTTGAGCGCTTAGGGGATTTTTTTTTCCTTTTTTTTTTTTGCTCCTGCGGCAAGAGAGGAAGTCTCTTCTCCCCATTCACAAGAAACGCCGGGGCGCGCTTGAGAAGTGGACGCTAATGCTTCCTGATCCGGCGAGAGTGTGGGAGAAAAGTTGGATACATACTTGCTTCACAACCGGTTGAACAAAGAGATGTTCTCATAGCATTTTCACGCAGCATCGAGTGTAGCTTTTGAAAGGGAACATCAGTTGACGCTGTGGAAGTAACCTTTAGTCAAAGTCTTACGTGATAAGCATTGCCTCTTTGGAAAACTGCCGTTGATTTCCCCTTCCATGAATAAACTTTACTTATCTTTCTACGTACCTACTAGTGTGAGTCCACCTTTGTTACACTCAGGTATTCATATTTCAAATTATGTCAAATTTTTTCAAATTTCGATAATACAATTCAAAAAGCATTACAGTATTTTATTAATATATCCTTTTTGTTTTTAACAAATGAACTATGCAAACACATGCACAAAGATTTAGCAGTTTAAATAGACTTTCGGTTCATGTCTCATAATGTTAATATTCTTTGTTAATGTAGATAATTGCTCTTGTAGGCATCCTTCCTTAGAAAATAGATCTCTATAACTACTCTAACTTCAATTCCAGTAAATTCTTGTATAACAAATGGAATCGGAATAAACGCAAGTTTCTTTGTAAGGTGGAGGTATTAAAAGTTGTGTAAAATAATGAAGACAAGGACAGGAGCAGGATGTAAATATTGTTCATGTAAAACATTTGAAAATCCAAGGGAAAGAAGAATCGCTTTTAGACAGGCAGGTGTGTGTGCATACCTTACACACTTCTTAATATGGTCAGATTAGTTAGAATCATGAATCATTAAATTCAATATACAGTGGAACCTTGGAATGGAAGCATAGTTCGGAAGTGTGCTTGTATATCAAAACACTAATCAAACGTAAATCAAAGCAAATTTCCAAAATATAAAGTAAAAATAAAACTAATTAACCTACACTTTACCTTTTTAAAATAGTAAAGATAAATCCAGAAAATAAGTGTTTCCATTTGTGCGCACAGGCACTGTGTATGTGTGTGTTTTTGTGTGTGTGAAGCTAAAGTAAGCGCACTAAGTAAAGCGCCTCCCCTCCCTCTTCTCGTCTTACAAAGTAACCCTTCCCTTTCTCTTATTTGAGTTTCATACTGTAGGGTTTCACATAATGTAGACATTTTAATGTGGACAAAACGCCTAATGCATTCTACACCATTAATATGTAGGGTTTAGATAAAGTATACCAAGAATGACTGCTGCATTCTTTGCCTTCATTATTTAGTGTTTTAGCTCTGGGTCAGAGGTATATTGAATCTTTAATGATTTGAGTTAATTGGATTTACTGAACTAAAATTTAGATCATACACTTTATATACTATCCGTATAGCACAATTGAGTGTATCTTACCAGTCCTGTTTATCCCGCGGCCAAAGAGGATAATACAAAGTCTGGTATTTATCAATTATGAGCAAGGTAACGTAAGATCTGCTAATGTTTAAACTTTAAAATACATTAACAAGACAACAGTTCTTTATAAAGAAACAAGAATGTATTTGACTAATCTAATGCACACACACAAACATATGAACAGTTGGAGGGTGAAAGTTAATGAAGTTCATCTAGTACTGTTTACTAGATGAAAGAAAGTCACAAGAGCAGAGTCTTGGGTTTAATCTTACAGTTTAGGTGTGAAATGAGCACCAATTTTCAGTAAGGTATGCAGCATTGTTTGTTTACTTGCGTTACGTTTCGTTTTTATCCTGTGGTTCGCCTCCAGTGAAGGTAATCACGGTGTTGCTTATTGGTTGGTGCGCTGTAGTTGAAATTATGTCTTTCGGGAAAGCCCTTCGGTTTCTTAGCTGTAGGTGCGTTCTGGCACGGTCTCGCTGAGAGTTCTTGAAGAGCTGATGGCGCCAGCAGAGGTGGCATAGCGCCCGGAAGGTCCGAAGCGCGAGTGGTGATTTTGCTTCCTTCAGATGACAATGACGCAGAACTAGTCTTTAGAAGAGGTTGTTGAGGTTATCTCTCCAAAGGTGTGTGGCAGGGCGCCAGCAAGGGCCTCATCACGAGCGGCGAGAGTTGATGAGCTGCTTCCTTCAGATGGCCATGACAAAGAACTGACGATGATGTGTTTGGCAGGTTATTCTTCTGAAGGTGTGTGCCTGAAAGTGCCGAAGCACGAGCGGCAAGAGTAGATGAGCTGCTTATTTCAGATTGCCATGACGAGGAACCTGCGTTTCATGTAGACGTGCTCCGGCCCTGAGTTCTGTCCCACGGATTATTGGTCCAATTGGATGTGGTTGCAGGGCTTAGCCCCTCCCTCACGTGGTTACCCCTTTTCTGCATACATTAGGCCGTGTTTTCCACGGTCACGTGGGGCCCATCCAGTTGGAGTTTTAGTACCTTTTATAAAGTATTTTTTTATGAGCTCTGTTTATGCTATCAATTTTCTGTGTACACCACTATTCTCTGAATAAAAAAAGCTCTCGATTGATATCAGACATCCCATATCTTACACACTCATTTTTATCTTCATTTAATAAAGGGGATTTGTTAAATGAATGAAATGTGTGTGAAGGCGAAAGGAGGAGGAGTGTGTGTGTGTGAAGGGGCACGGTGTCCAATGACAGGCGCCTCAAAGTGCAGGCTGATACAGAGAGAGAAAATGGATCTTTAATATCGCTAATGAGACTTGCTTTTGCTTTACACGTGTACACTCGTGTGTTACAATAGTACACGTAGTCACAGTGTTATAGTAACCAGTACACATGTGCACAGATGTTGATTATACCAGTGAGAGACGTGCTCTAAGACCGAGCAGGGGAGACGATTACCACAATTCCACAGCACATGAGAGAGAAAATTGTTGGCTCAGTTGTGATCCCGGGATGCTCGGCGACAAAACAAGAGGCACATTCATGATGCATGATACTCGGTATTCGTAAACCAAGACTTGTTAATTTTTTAAGTCAAACTTTATTAAAATTCTTTGCTTTTCTTACGGAACACTCGCAAACTGTGTTACTCGCAATCCAAGGTTCCACTGTAATTGAATAGCTACATAATTGTTACTGTTAAGCATTAGCCCATACTTGAGAATCTGTTCTTAGTTGTAATCCCCATTCATTATATCGGGGTTTAATTGCCCTAATGATTCATTCCCTGTCTGCCGTCTTTTTTCCCCATGCTGTCACTCTTCCCCATGTGCTCATGTTTTCTTTAACCTGTCATGTGTATTTCCCATTTCCGCCACGTCTGCACACCAGTTTCTCATTTCCTAGTGATTACTCCAGCATTTAAGCATGCACTGTGCGTGGCTTAAACTACTGGATTATTGTGTGTTTTGTACCTCGATTTTCCACGTTTTCTTTTCTCATGATCATGTTGCCAAGTTAGCTTTGTTTCTCATTTTCCGCTTTCTGCCTCTCGTTTTGGATTTGTTCGCCTCGCTCTTTGATCTTCTGGTTTTGACCTCACACTTCCTCTTCTCATTTTCGGCTTCTCGTCTAACATTTTCGGATTTAACGCCTCACTCTTTGATCTCCCGGTTATTGAAACTCCGCTCTCCCTTTTGACTACGACTCCCACTTTCCGTTTTTGCTCTGACTTTTCACTAATTGATTTTTCGGTTTCCGACCCTCGCGTCCGCACCTTGACCCTGTAGTCATTTTCCTGCGTTTGGTCCATCTCACGCCACTCTGCCCCGTGACAATTAACACCCATTCTCAAGTTATAGTTCACCCAACTAGAATCAGGACATTAAGAAGAAAATGAAGAAGAAGAATAAAAGCAGGTTCATTATTCGTTTGCACTTCGCACTGTAAAAACAACAAGCCGCCTCAACATAAAAAAGTTTAGTAACAGGTTGCACAGCTTTTTTAAGTTTACTCAACTTTAAGGACAATTCGCTGACGCTATCAAACTGCACTAAAGAGGTGAAGATGCCGTTTAGTAGACTTTTTATTCTTTTGGTGAATACTTTTGGAGTATTTATTCATTTTTTTAATAAAATATGTTTCAGTTAGCCTACAGGTATTTTAGGCAGCTAGTGTTATATACGTGAGGACGTGTGTTTCCCCTTATCGTTATACTGAGGGACCCTGGTCAAACCAAGAGTAATGTAATTAATTGAACCCACAACCAATGCTACTTTTTTATATTGAGGCTGCCTTTTTTTTTTTTACAGTGATGTTACCTGTTGTCTCAACAAATCCGACTGTAAGGAGTTGGGTCAACAATATTATATAAATTCATTCAACATTTATCTAGTTCAGAACCGCAGCTCATTAACCCTTGAGAGAATTAACTAAGGCCTGAGGCGTCAGTCTATAGTTATACAGCACCACTCAGCGGTAAAAGCCAGCAAACGCACAAACCTAAATGCTGTCGCCATGAGACACGGCGGTAAAACTATTATTCTGTTTGAGTACCATCTGTATACTCTGGATGGTGTGCCAACCCATCGCAGGGCACACATACACATACTGTACAAAAATCACACACTATAGGCAAGTCTGGTACACCAATCAGCCTACAATGTACAGTATGTATATTTGGACTAATGGAGTATCCAGAGGAAACCTTGCAAGCATGAAGAGAACTTGTAAACTCCACACAGGCAGACCGGAAGTGATACTACCCCAAGCCTAGAGGTGCAAGACGACAGTGCTAAACCACTAAGCCACTGTGCCACCATTTCATTTCTATTTCAATTGTACTGTATATTAAAATTTTTGCTATTTGTTTATAGTAATAGTAATCTGTTATAAGAAAGAGTGAAATTACTAAACTAAATGTGAATCCCATTTTTGAAGGTGTAACCTGATCAACAAAGCATGTATTAATCAATTTAAAAATTTTTTATCACTAACAACCCCAGACCCAGCCAGTCCCACCTCCACCCCCCCCCAACAGACACCGAAATAAACTTGGTGTAGATTGAGAGATCCACACAAAGAGAGAGGCTTACATTTAGGACTGAATTAAAGGAATATAAGGGGTCTGGAAGCTAGATGTCAAATTTTTGGGACACCTTGTACTCTATATGCCATAGAGTTCCAATAATACAGTTCAAAAAGCATTACAATATTTTATTAATATATTCTATTATTTGTTTTTAACAAATTAACTATGCAGACACATGCAGGAAGAGTTAGCAGTGTAAATAGACTTTCGGTTCATGTCTCATAATGTTAATATTATTTATTGATCTAGATAATTGCTCTTGTAGGCATCCTTCCGTAGAAATTAGATCTCTATCTATCTACTCTAACTTCAATTCCAGTAAATTCTTGTGTAACAGAAGGACTCTGGATAAATGCGAGTTTCTTTTTAAGGTGGAGTCATGATAAGTTGTGTAAAATAATGAAGACAAGGACAGGAGCAGGATGTGTATATTGCTATATGTAAAACTTTTGAAAATGTAAGACAAAAAAGAATCACTTGTAGACAGGCAGGTGTGTGCGTGTGTGTGTGTGTGTGTGTGTGTGTGTGTGTGTGTGTGTGTGTGTGTGTGTGCATTCAGTACCTTACACACTTCTTGATTAGTTAGAACAATAAATTATTAAATTAAATATAATTTGATAACACTTCATATCTATTTTTATTAAACCTTAAGAAATTCCTGTAGACACCAACATATTTATTTTACTTATTAATTTTCATGGTTAGTGTTGACTTAGTTTTATTGTTTCACAATTGTATTCTTTGGTGTGTACTCACTGCCTTGTATGATTAAAACATTTTTCTTCTTACACCTGCTGACAATAGCTAAAGTATTCTTGTTTGGAAACAGATTTATATTTTACTCAACCAGACAGGGTCACAAACCTCAATCAATCAATCAATTAAAAAAAAAAGCTTACCCTGTTATTATATTAATAATTTGTACAGAAATTATTTTTTTCATAATTTTCTCTTAGTTTTTCAAACTTTTGCACTGATGTTGCTACCAAGTGATGGAAACTCAGGGCTACCAATTAAATATTGTGCAAGTTACTGGCCTAAATAATCACTCACTAGATCCAAAGTAAATTGACTGTGATAGTTATGATAATCCATGACACATATCCTGTTTTAAACTTAGCCTGTTTCAGATGCTCAACCTGGGAAAATGAGTATATTTGAGTTCTATCAATCGCCCACCAGCTTATAATACTTATCAAGTGCAGGATCATGGGATGCCTGGAACCTAGCTCAGGGATCTTAGAGCACAAAGTGGTGTATACCCTGAATGGGGTGTTAATCCATTGCCGGGCACACATACACTTACAAAAATCATACACTATGAAAAAGTCTGGTACACCAATCAACCAACAATGTACGATATGCATATTTGGACTGATGGAGTATCCAGAGGAAACCTTCCAAGTATGGGGAGAACCTGTAAACTCCACACAGGCAGACCGGAGGTGATACTACCCCAACCCTAGAGGTGGAAGACGACAGTGCTAAACCATTAAGCCACTGTGCCACCATTGAATTTCTATTTCAATTGTACTGTATATTATTTTTTTTGCCATTTGTTTATAGTAATAGTAATCTGTTATAAGGAAGAGTGGAATTACTAAACTATACCTGAATCCCATTTTAGAAGGTGTAACCTGATCAACAAAGCATATATTAATAAATTAAATGTTTTTTTCACTAACAACCCTAAGACCTAGCCAGCCCCCCTTCCAGCCCCCAACAGTCACTGAAATAAACTTGGTGTAGATTGAGAGATCCATACAAAGAGAGAGGGTTACATTTAGGACTGAATTAAAGGAATATAAGGGGTCTGGAAGCTAGATGTCAATTTTTTTTGGGACACCTTTTACTCTATATGCCATAGAGTTCCAATAATACAGTTCAAAAAGCATTACAATATTTTATTAATATATTCTATTATTTGTTTTTAACAAATTAACTATGCAGACACATGCAGGAAGCTTTAGCAGTGTAAATAGACATTCAGTTCATGTCTCATAATGTTAATATTATTTATTGATCTAGATAATTGCTCTTGTAGGCATCCTTCCGTAGAAAATAGATCTCTATCTATCTACTCTAACTTCAATTCCAGTAAATTCTTGTGTAACAGAAGGACTCTGGATAAATGCGAGTTTCTTTTTAAGGTGGAGTCATGATAAGTTGTGTAAAATAATGAAGACAAAGACAGGAGCAGGATGTGTATATTGCTACATGTAAACCTTTTGAAAATGTACAAAGAAGAATCACTTGTAGACAGGCAGGTGTATGTGTGTGTGTGTGTGTGCATACAGTACCTTGCACACTTCTTAATATGGTCAGATTAATTAGAATAATAAATTGTTAAATTAAATATAATTTGATAACACTTCATAACTATTTTTATTAAACCTTAAGAAATTCCTGTAGACACAAACATATTCATTTTTACTTATTAATTTTCATGGTTAGTGTTGACTTAGTTTTATTGTTTCACAATTGTTTTCTTTGGTGTGTACTCACTGCCTTGTATGATTAAAACATTTTTATTCTTACACCTGCTGACAATAGCTAAAGTATTCCTGTTTGGAAACAGATTAATATTTTACTCAACCAGACAGGGTCAACAACCTCAATCAATCAATTAAAAAAATAATAATAATAAGCTTACCCTGTTGTTATATTAATCATTTGTATGGCTTTTTTTTCATAATTTTCTCTTCAAACTTTTGCACTGATGTTGCTACCAAGTGATGAAAACTCTACCAGTTGAATATTGTGCAAGTTACTGGCCTAAATAATCACACACTAGATCCAAAGTAAATTGACTGTGATAGTTATGATAATCCATGACACACATCCTGTTTTAAACTTAGCCTGTTTCAGATGCTCAACCTGGGAAAATGAGTATATTTGATTTCTATCAATCCAACCGCCAGCTTTTACTACTTATCAAGTGCAGGATCATGGGATGCCCGGAACCTAGCTCAGGGATCTTAGAGCACAAAGTGGTG
>JAAGKR010010719.1:2500-21766 GCA_011419295.1 Clarias macrocephalus | reverse complement strand
GGGAGTGTGTGTATGTATGAAGTGTATGTGTAGGGAGTGTGTGTGTATGGTGTGTGTGTGTGTGTGTGGGAGTGAGTGGTTAGGGAGCGAGGCTCAGTCTCACCACAGCTCTCTTTAACAGTTCCTACTAGATTGTAAATGTTCTCTCTCTCTGTCTCTCCCTCTCTCTCTCTCTCTCTGTCTCTCTCTCTCTCTCTGTCTCTCCCTCTCTCTCTCTTCCTCTCTCTCTCTCTCCCTCTGTGTCTCTCGGTCTCTCTCTCCCTCTCTCTCTCTCTGTCTCTCTCTCCCTCTGTGTCTCTCGGTCTCTCTCTCCCTCTCTCTATCGCTCTGTCTCTCTCTCTCTCTGTCTCTCCCTCTCTCTGTCTCTCTCTCTCTCTCTCTCTCTGTCTCTCTCTCTCTCTCTCTCTGTCTCTCTCTCTCCCTTCGGTCTACAGCAGTTAAAGTGCACAAAGTGTCCAGTGAGGCAAACTAATCTGGCCCTCATCTCTCTCTCTCTCTCTCTCTCTCTCTCCTTTTCTCTCTACATTCCATCTGAAGCTGAAGAATGACAGAATAAACTTTAGTGAACGAGTGAAAGCTCTGGATTTCGCCTGTTTTGAAGAGACACCGGCTTTGTTGGATGCCTAATGAGCACACACACACACACACACACACACACACACACACACACACACACACACACACACACACACACAACAAAACCTCTCGGCCGCTGAATGACTCAGGGACAATAGGAGGGCTGGTCGCCGTGGTAACGGGGCAGTAGGGGGGTGCAGGAGGGGGCAACAGCAGCTGCTCCATCAGATTAATTCACATTCAAGAGCTGCAGACCCTCCCTCTTACCCTGCCCCCCCATGCGCGCACGCACACACACACACACACTCAAACTTTAGCTCACACACTGTCCCAACACCTCACACACCTGTCTCACTCTCTCCATCTTTTCTTTCTTTCACTTTCTACCGAACATCATTTCAAACTCACTCTAACAACTTACTCATCTCATTACCTGTCTCCCTCTCTGTCCTACCTGTCTCCCTCTCTGTCCTACCTGTCTCCCTCTCTGTCCTACCTGTCTCCCTCTCCGTCCTACCTGTCTCCCTCTCTGTCTCAGCTCTGTTCTGCATGTGTCTCTCTATCTCCGTCCTACCTGTGTCTCTCTCTCTTTCTGTCTCACTCGCTGTCCTCCCCATCTCACTCTGTCTTGCTTTCTCTCACTTCGTCCCTTAACGACCTGTCTCACTTCACACAATTTCTAAAATCATGAGTCTTTCTTTCTCTATTCTTGCTTTTCTGTCTGTCCAGAAGTCATTTTTTCTTACTTTGTGTGTGTGTGTGTGTTAAAGAGAGATAGAGACATAGAGAGACTGAGAGAGGTAGAGAAGAGGAAGAATTCATTATTCATTCACTACAGCAGAAAGTTCGACAACAAGAAGTGAGAGAGAGAGAGAGTGTGTGTGTGTGTGTGTGGGGGGGGTCTGAGTCAAGTGTTTGGAAGAAGGCTTTCAGTTTTCTTTTCTTTTCCCCGCGCTTTCCTTCTCATTGTATTCCTCTCTTTGAACCCCTTTCACCCCAAACACACACACACACACACACACACACACACACTTCCTTTTTTCTCCATATTATTACTCTGTATACCTGTTTACAAATAAAGTTAATAAAAATGTTAAAATGTAAACATTTAACATGTGCTAAGCTATTTGTAAAATAAGTAAAAGAAATGCCATAATAATATCTGAAAATATTTAGGCATACAATGCTACAACTAATAATAATAACACTAATAATAATAATAATCTAAATCTTTACAAAATAATATTTTTTAAAGATCAAATCAAAATCACACACAAACATGTTTACTGTTTAATGATAAAAGTTTCTGTATGAAGCACATGCTGAGGAGCCTCAGTCACTCGACTCCGCCCCCCTGCCTGTAGAACGGCATCACACTCAGATGTTAGTGTTGCTATAGCAACAGGATACTTCACCAAACAAACTTTTTTTTTTCATTATACACATATTTAATTCTGTAAACGTGCCATACTTTAAAGTATTTACATGTTTATTTATTTGTCTGGTGAATTATCCTCTCTTATCCTAACTTCTGTGCTCGATTCCATTTTGTTGTTGGAGCTGGAGCCAGTTTTCTCTGGCTCCTCCCCCTCCGTTCACCCCCCCCTCGCCCACTCACCTTCCCGAACTGGTCGAAGTATTGCTTGACGTCATCGATGGTGGTGTTCACTGATAATCCGCCCACAAAGATCTTCTTCGTCCTGGTCACCAGCTGAAACACAAACAAGGACGGGTGAGGGAACGTCTGAATAATTCCCCCCGCAACGGAAAAAACACAGCTTCCACCTGAACGCCTGTCGCTGCGCAGACGGACTGACTCACCTTCGGCTGAGCTCGGCGAGGAAACGCCACTTTCGGGTCGATCTAAAAAGAAAAAAAACAGACAGTTAACAAAACAAGACGCTGATCTCGTCCTGAACGTCTCTTTACCCCGACATCGTGACAGGATGCCATCAACAACACGCGGCTAACTATCGCTACTGAAATGTCTGGGGTGGCTTTAGCTACGCTAACTTTTGCACGACTTATTGTGAGGAACTATTGTAACAGGCTAGTTAGGACAATGCTAAACACCGGCTAGCATGCTAACACGAACCAGTGTGCTAATACGGTAAACTACACCAGAGTAAATCGTGTTAGGATTATAGCTTTGTGGCCGGCACTGCGGCTAGGGACGGGACCCAACACAGCCTGTGATTGGTTGTGATGACATCAGTAGCTTCAGAACGCAAATTTTAACACCTTTATTTGAAAAGTTCCTCAGTGTTTTTATGAAATAAACATCATAATAAAGTAAAACACAAACACTTTATCGTGTTAATGAGGAAATAAATAATGAAGTATGAGAAGAGATTAGTTCGTAAACAAGAAAGCAAGAAAAAAGGAGGGAAAGAAAGAAGAATGTCAGAGGGCTGCAGAAAGAAAGAGACAGCATGGGAGAAAAAAGGCAAGAAAAGCAGAATAGTGTTAAAAGAATAGGCAAGAATAAAAGATGAAAGAAAGAGAGAAAATTGAATTAAAAAAAAGAAAAACGTGTAAAAACTAAAATGAAAACAAGTAGAAACAGGCATGAAAGAAGAAAGAAAACAAGGTGGGGAGAGAGGAAAAGAAAAAAGAGAGAAAGAAATGAAGAGAGAGAGAGAGAGAGAGAGAGAGAGAGGTGGTAAGAGATGGAGAAAAAAAGACAGTTTTTTTAATTGAAAGAGGAGTGAAAGACGAGGGAGAGAACTCTTGAGAAAGTGAAAGAGAGAGAGAGAGAGAAAGAGAGAGAGAGAGAGAGAGTTTCTGTGTGAACAGGCGAGGACAAAGAGGACGAGGGAGTAGAAAAAGTTCTCTGGTTACCAGGAGAGAAGAAAAGACGAGGAGAAAGAAAAGAGAGCGAGAGAGCGGTGGGACTCTGGGGGCTGCCAGTCCCATCTGTCACTGAGTGGAGGAGAGGGGTCACACACACACACACACACACACATGCTTGGACACACACACCTCGCATAATAACGCAACATAAAGAAGAAGAAAGAGAAAGAAAAAAAGAGGAGAAATCGGCGACACACAAACACACACATGCGCGCTAACACACCACACTGACACACACAAAAACTAACACACAAACTAACACACACACACTTACACACACTCACACGCTAACACAAAAAACTAACACACGCTAATAAAAAGTCGCCATCTTTTATCCCCTTCTCTTTCCTTATTTTTTAATTCAGTATTTTTCTTTAAATAACTTACATTACAGATTTATAATATAAAATTTTTCATGCCCCAGTTTCAGAATCTTCACAGAGGACCTGCTAACTTTAATGCTAATCACGCTAACACACTTCAGGACTGCCAGGCTAGTCAGCAATAGTCTTATCCATCGCACTAGTCTGATTGTTTTTTTATATATATATATAAAGTGACAGAAAACTCTTAAAGATCCATAAATGCAAAAACTTTGCCTTTGAAATTTCAGGATATTAACGCAGGGGACTTGCTAGCTTCATGCTAATTCTGTTAATAAAGTACAGAACTTATACATTTCAATTGAAAAGTTCTGTCATGAGGTATGGCAAGATTGTTTGTATTATCCTGGTCCTACTGGTGAAACATGAAGAGGCTAAAAGCATTAGCTAAGGGCCATACGCTAGCTAGATAACTGACTAGCTAAACATCATGAAGAAGTAAATATAACTAGCATAAACCACTTGCTGGTTAGCTAGTGTTGTGCTATTAAAATAAAGTAAATTATTATTTATTCAATTATTAAATAAGATTGTTTTTCAGTGAGAGGAACTAAAAATTTATACAACTTTGCTAACTAGCTAGCACAACACTCATGTTTTTACGATCACTGTGTATGACAATCACGACATCGTATTTATAAAAAGTTGTTTTAAATAAAAACATATTCCTGAAGCTCCATTCTTAATGCTGCCTTCATTTGTTTTTCTAAAATGGCTTCCAACTAAGTCTTATCTTAAATTCTTTAGCAAGGGGCGGAGCTTAAGTTAAATAAAAATTCGATCATATAACATCATCACAATAGTGAACCTAAGAATTATTAGCATGCTAGCAAACTCTGGATAGCTCCTTTATATTACTTATGAACTGCTTAAGAGAGAACGTTAGCTAAGCTAATGGTTACCAGTGATGTTTTTGAGGTAGCTCGCTAGAGAAATCAAGCTAATATGGCTAATTTATTTTCTTTCTTATACTTCAAGTACTATCTCTATTATTACTACTATTGAAGACAAGGCTAGTGGTGATGTCATATGATCAGTTTTAACATAAGCCCCACCCCCATCAAAGAGTGGTCAATGCTGATTTGAGCAGATTGTCAGATTGTAGACACACACCATGTGCAGGAAAATCACACCAGTCAATCAAGACCAAGATGATATGCTATGTTGCAAACATGCTAAATAATTTAAATATTCTAAATAAATACAGAAGTCCAGAAAAGTCAGGCATCATCATCATCATCATCATCAAAATTAGTATAGTTCTCAGTTCTGTTATCTCAAGATTGTGCAATAAAAAGAACACGCTAGCTAAGCTAACGTCCTCAATTAGCTTTACATCATTTCTATAAACAACCAAACAAACAATAATTCGAAGTAATTATCTGTTCTAAATCAGCCAGTCTCATTTTGCACAGGCTTTGCAGCTAATGCTATAAATGCTCACTTACCTTCATGCAAGAGGATTTTCTTAATGTTAGCAATATTTAAAGTGTGTTATAGCTTCCTCGTTTAAACATACTCATTTACTCTCATGTACAATAAGATAACATGCACCTGATTAACTTTGTAGCTGTTAGCTCCAGCTTGTAGCTAGGTCAAAAACTCAAAATGCCAATTCTGCTCCTAATCATTTAACCTGAAGGAAAGTGTGTCTGAAACTTCAACTAAATTTAGGCAGAAGCTATGCGAGCCATCAACACTAAATCTACTGTTAATATTTAGCACTACAAAGCTATATTATCTAGTATTTCTTTGATAAATCTGAGGTAATTTATTAGCATTTTATAGCTAAACCTGCTTTTCTAAGAAGATAATCTTGAGGCGACAGAACAGGAAATTTAAGGAGCGATATGAATGCGGGTCCCATCTGGACTTGTGTAATATTAGTCTAGAAACGTGTCTAGTTGAGCGCTAGATACCCAGGACTAGTCTAGGTCATGCTGAACTCAGGTTAAAGGGCGAGAAGACGGTGAAGGCAGCACAGCGCTAGTAGATTAGTCTCAGTCTTCAGAGCGAAAGCTACGCTAAAAGAGCTAGTCTCCCGTCACTACAGCCACCACGGCTCCGTCCCAAACCAGAGCTAACCCTCGTCTACAGAACAGAGTGAAGACGCTAAGCTAAGTCCGCTCAGAGCGAATCGGACGCTACGGCTTTAGGACTAAAGTCTCTAATCTAGGCTGGACATAATCACCTCGAGTCACACCTGAAGTTCCAACACTCCTGTGCACAGTCAGACACACACACACACACACACACACACACACACACACGGATAAACAACAATAAACATACAGCAAGTGACACTGAAGTGGAGTACACAAGCTAAAGGTCAAAGGTCATGAATTTGTTTTAATAATAAAAGTTTACAACAGAAAGCAAATCATATTTAAAAAATTAATTAATAAGCTATTAATAAAATGCATATATCATGCAAACAAAATAAATAAAACTAATTAATAACAAAACATTTAAATTGTCTTTAAGGAATATCGCAAGAAAACAAATTTAAACATGCATTAAAATATATATAAAGGCAACTAAACAAGAACAACAAAATAATAACAAAAAATTATATTTATAATTATTAAGGAATAACATATGAATTAATAATACATGAAAAAATATTAATATTATATATTTATGTAAAATAAACACATTAGCTGAATATCAGCCTTGAACTAAAAGAACACACCTACGAGGGGGGGGGGATTATAAGTGCTGGAGAGATGGAGGGACAGAGACGGAGGGATAGAGATGGAGAGATAGAGATGGAGGGATAGAGATGGAGAGATAGAGATGGAGGGATAGAGATGCAGAGATACAGGATGGAAAAGTAAGTGTTATGGTTTAGAGGTTGTTGTTTGGCACGCAGCTAAAATCAGTGCAGTCACACATGTGTTGACATTACCTCAGTCTAATCACATGGAGATTATATACATGCTATGTGTGTGTGAGTGTGTGTGTGTTTGTGTGTCTAAGAGGCCATGGCGGTGTGAAGCGAGCTGTGTTTCCCTTCACACCACGAATAAGAATCCTCTGTGATTTGAGCAAAACACACACACACACACACACACACACACACACACACACACACACACACACACACCACCCCTGCTAGTGAAAACATTGTGTGCGTGTATTTAGTTAATAGCATTGGATGATGAAAAGCATTAAAACACTACAAACCCCAAAACAGCTTCACTGGATAAAGCTCAATAGAGACGACACACACACACACACACACACACACACACACACACACACACACTACATTCGGACGAGTACACTTGTGTCCGATTGTCACAATCCTGTTTACACAAATCTGATTAGCTCTAATTCTAATTAATAGAATTAAATTCTAAATCTCTCTCTCTGCTGCTTTATTTTTTCTATCTTTGTTTCTTTCTACACATTTTCATTTTTCTAGTCTTTCTCCTCTCTTCACTTTCTCCTTTAATTTTCCAGTCTTTATCTTTTTTTTCTTCTTTTTTTAAAGTCTCTCTCTCTCTCTCGCAGTCCCTCTTCACTATCTATATCTCTTTTTCTTCCTCTTTCAATCACTCACTTCCTTTCTTATTGCTTCTCTCTCTCCTTCTCTTAATTCTCTCTGTCCTTCAAGTTGTCTCGCTTATCTAACGTCACTCTCCTCAAAATTCATTCCCTTATTTCTTTTTTTTATCTTCCTTCATTCAGCTATGTTCCCCCACTCCTCCATGTTCCCTCGTTCACTAGTCTCTCCATTCGTGTTCTTACACAGAAAGATTATCTGAGTGTTTTCAGGAATGTGATCCCGGAGAGCGGTTCAAATAGGTCAGCAGGACACATTCACATTCACACACACACACACACACACACACACACACACACACACACACACACACACTCTCTCTCTCTCTCTCTCTCTCTCACACACACACACACACAGGCAAATTAACAAAAAAAAATCTGTGTTTGTCTGAAAGGAACTGTATGTGGGAAATGTGTACACCTGTATTCTTTCTGTTCTCTCTGACAAACAGAACACCTTAACTACACACACACTTGCTCAGATGTTTACAGGAAGAGATGAGAAAGTTTTTCTCCCTCTCATCCCCCGCTCCCTCCCTCGCTCCCTCCCTCCATTCGACCCCCTGGGGGAGCGACTCCATGGTCACCGTGGCAACCAACGGGCGCCATTGTCCCAGGCTGACAAAAGCTCCTGCACACACACCCACTTACACACACACACACACACACACACACACATACACTGACGCACTCACAAACGCTTTAAATTCACAGTCTCAAAACTTTTAACTGTCCGAACACCTCGGTTTCGCAACGGAACCGAGAGTCACATCCTGCTTCGGGAAACATCATCGAATCAATCTCGCTGAAAGTGCACAAATATCCCGTGCGGGGTTTGGGGTTACCATAGCGATCACAACTCTTCCCTGACAACTTCACAGAGGGAGGGGAATGCTGCCTTTCTCTCTCTCTCTGTCTTTTTCTCTCGCTCGCCTGCTCTCTCCACGCCAGGCCAAATCTGGGCCTAATTGATTTTGACTTCGCGTAGCACGAACAGCACTCTCTCCCTCTCTTCCACAAACACACACACACACACACTTCTTATATCAAGCTCGTCTTTTTAAGAATATTTGCAATATCAGATTATCCAAAGGTCCTTACTATTATCTCTTGCTCTCTCTCCCGAGAGAGAGAGAGAGAGAGAGAGAGAGAATAGCCTTATTGTGTGTGTGTCCTTTTACTTTAAACCCTCAAAATCTCCCAATCCTCCAGCAGGTGCTTGTGGGAAAAAAAATCTCTAGTGAGTGTTCACATAGAGTTAACGGCCTGGCAACAGGACCTGAAATAACGTGACACATTGACACAATCTGTAACGTCACAACAAGAAAAAAAGAACAGCAGAGGTCCGGAGTGCCGAGCGAAACAACGACAGGATCCCCATATCACAGTAAACAACATCACACTACACTTTCAATTCTACTGTTGTTTAATCTCACATTTAATTGGATAAAGTAGTGAGAACCTTGTTGCTAGGCAACTACAAATCACAGACAGCAAGCTAGCTAACAACTGTGTCACTAGCACATAGCTAAGAGGTAAATATTTGAGACATCTGTATAGATGCCAACTGCTGAAATGAACCCAAACCATCAAAAACAACAACATGTACCTTAGATCTGTCGGGGAATTACTAAAAAAAGATTGGCTGAAATTACGCTGTAATCGTAGTAAACATCACCGCTAGCATAACTACGCAATCAAGGACGTCAACACTGACCTCAAAATTGTTTGCAGTTTGCTAACAAAATACACGACAGTAATGAAATGAAACTTTAAAACTAAACTTTACACTAAACATCAACCCTAACATCACAAAACACAGCATTATCAAGAACACCAACATTCACCTCAGATTTGCTGGTAAATTTCTTGAAAATAAACAAACTGACCAAAATTATACTGTTATAACGCGCGTAACGTCACCACTAGCATAACTCAAGCAAGCAAAGACACCAACACTCACCTCTGAATTGTTTATAAATTGCTAAAAACACAAAGTGATGCTGAAATGAAACTTTAATTCCTTTTAATTAAACATAAATTTTTGTTCTCTAGCATTTACCTCAGATTTGTTTATAATTTGATTCAAATACACAATAAGACTGAAATGATTTCCACTTAGCATCACCACGACCCCAACATACCACCACAGTACAAAAATATTTCCCTAAGATTTGCTGGTAAAATACTAGACAAGACCAAATCCGACTAAAAGTACGCTGTGTTTACACGTAGCTTCACCAAAAGCATCAGAGTCAAGAATACCAATATTTACCTCAGATCTCTGGGTAAACTGCTAAAAAAGAAGATCTAATCTGACCAAAAATGCACCGTAACTACACTTAGCATCACTACAAGGATTTAAAAAAAAAATTTAAATAAAAAAAAAGACACCAAGATTTACCTCAGATTTGTTTGTAAATCACACCAGGAAAAGGAATCAGACTTTAAACAGTCATGAACACCAATGTGTACCTCAGAACTCATTTTGACTAAAATTACACCTAATTGTAACTAATTCAGTAAGTTACATTATATTGCGAGGCCGTCCACATTTCAGCATTATGTCACACTGGGTGAACCTGGAAATGTCTCGTAGCAAAAGCACTAAATGATATTTCGAAGGAAAAAAAATCGAATAAATAAAAAGAATCATTTTTGAAAGTGTCTCTGCTGCTTTCTGATATTCTGTTTAGTGAAATATTGTCTTATGGAAAACGAAAACTTCTTCAGGCCTTGTGACGTGATATATTTTTGTCGTACAGTGAATTCCTGTTAGTCGAATTAGTGGGAAAAACACAGCAAAGTCTGTATGTAAACACTCACCGTTTTGGAATCGAGCTCGTGTCGGGTTTGAGCCAAAACTTTATCCACGCCGGCCTGGTCGGCAAACGTGACGAACCCAAAGCCCCTGTGGAGAGGAATAAAAGAATTGCGAAAGAAACGGGAAAAAAAAGATTGAAAATGAAAATGTTTTTAAGGGATTTTTTTTCTCTTTTTCTTTTACAGATGCAGCGTTGATGCCTCACCTGGAGCGTTTCGTAACCGGATCTCGCATCACCATGCTCTCCTTCACCTCACCGAATTTACAGAAGTAATCCTTCAGACCCTCTGCGTGAACACAACCAAAATTCGTCATTTAAATTGTTATGACTGTTTACTTTATATACAGCACATGACACTTTACTAAAACTTTTTATTAAAGTTCAGAGTGTTTACGTTGCTTGGTTTTACTGCACTGCTCTCTAAGATGGATTAAAGTGTGTTATATTTTATTATACATCATTATGAAAAGAAGTGAAGAACATTATTATCATTATTACTTTTATATATGTTCTTGCCCAACACAATGCTTTATTTTATTTTTTTTCCTGGAAAGTATAAATCAGCACAACAACAACAAAAAACAAGAACAATATATAAAATTCTGTGAATTATCCTAAACCTTGAACAAATATTAGGTAATAATTAAGTAATAAACCTTTGACTTAATAACGGTAGCTGGTGTGTGTTTGTGTAATAATCGCAGGTGTAGGAAAAATGAAGCTTCGCTACACAAAGGCTCCAAAAAACTTCACCATCATCCACTGGTTTAAAACATTTAATGAAACGTACTTTTTTGCTAAAAGACTTTTTTCTCTGTGTGTAATTTTTGCTACAATTAGTGTGTGTGTGTGTGTGTGTGTGTGTGTGTACTGCTAGTAAACTCAGCTATTTATTCCATTAGTGACTATTCTTACACAACTAACCTCTAATAACAAATTACAATCTGTGGCATAAAAAATCAACAACATGTTTTTAAATCACTGCCTAATTATCTACTGATCAAAAAAAAAAAAAAAACTCCTGGAGGAAGTGTGTGTGTGTGTGTGTGTGTCCCAGACAAACCTTCACACACTCACAGGAGTTCAAATGACAGGAAGGATTTAGTGCTTTTCACTACAACAAAGAGCTAAACGCGACTATGTATCGCACACAGCATCACAGCCCTCAGGTCACACACACACACACACACACACACACACACACACACAAGTCTTTGAGTAAATTCGAACTTGGTGGAAACTAATTCTACACACACACACACACACACACACTCTCTCTCTCTCTCTCTCTCTCCTTATCTTTCTTTCATTCTG
Source organism: Clarias macrocephalus (assembly GCA_011419295.1). NCBI lineage: Eukaryota > Metazoa > Chordata > Actinopteri > Siluriformes > Clariidae > Clarias > Clarias macrocephalus. The sequence continues at coordinate 10,248 of JAAGKR010010719.1, read as the reverse complement.
TAGCACTTTACTGTCTTGTTTGAGAAACATTGAACGAGTGTGTGTGTGTGTGTGTGTGTGTGTGTGTGTATCCGCGCGCTCTTTTGGAGAAATACACTTTGATGTTGGTTTGTTTTTTAACCCCAAAACTCTTTGCTCACCTTGAGTAGTCTGCCAGCTCAGACCTCCGATGAACATTTTGCTATGGAGAGAAACACACACACACACACACACACACACACACACACACACATGATCAACAAGTGTATAATTTTTTCAAATGAATTGCTTTTGCGCAGCATCTGGGTGACTTTGTTTCTTTGCGCAGGAGTGTGTGTGTGTGTGTGTGTGTGTTGGAGAGAGAGAGAGAGAGACTGTGTCCCTGTGCGCAGTGAGCAGCAGGAGCGCAGGATTGAGACACAGCCGCGGAGACAGACAGAGACAGAGAGAGAGACAGAGAGGTGAGCTGCTGCACGCGCTCCGGCTCCTTTGTTTGTTTGCGCACTAAAGTCGGAACCGGGGAATGAAATGAGAATAAAAATTGCGGTACCAGGGGTCGTGCGGGGAATCCGAGCCGCTCTGAGTGCCGTCCGAGTCCATGGTGTGCGTCCGGTCCGAGCTGAGAGAGTGATAGAGAGGTACAGAGGGAGAGGGAGAGGGAGAGAGAGAGAGAGGGAGGAGAGAGAGAGCGGGGGGGGGGGGGCTGGCATGGAGAGAGGACTCGCACCGGAGAGCGGAGCACGCGCGCACACACGCATTCAAACACACGCACACAGAGACACACAGAGGGGGCGGGGCACAGACACGGGAGCGCGCCGGAACAGGCCACGCCCACCCCTCCCTCCTCAATACGTTTCTCCCGCCTTCTCCACGCGCACCGGTGAACCGCGGAACTGTGAGCGCGCGGAACAGCGCGTGACGCTCCAGCGCTCCCGTGGGGGGGGGGGGGGGATTACGGGGGGGTTGTTGGTGGTGGTGGTTAGGGGGCGGGGTTTACACTACAGACATATGGCACATGGAGGGAAGAAGCCGCCTGAGTTTGGGTTTAAGTACAGATTTATCACTGATCTCCTTCTCCTACAGGTTTAACATCCAGACCATCCAGCATGCAATCCCAGCACTCCCAGCACTCCCAGCACTGTTACTGACACACCCATTCACTCTGCTGGTTTCAGTTTGTACTTAGCATCACTTTTCACATACACATGCATCCCTTACATAGGCTATAGTACTGAAATAAGAAGAAATTAGACACATAGAGACAAACTTTAGCTGGACAATGTACAATATGTACGAGGTCACTTGCACAAATAGTAAATTAGTAACCCGGTGTACGGGACCATGCAGTGACGGAAACTTCAAAGCGCTTTTGTAAGTCGCTCCGGATAAGAACATCTACCAAATGCCTAAAAGTAAATGTAATGTATTATTTAAAATAATATGAATTAAAGAGTTTGTAGGAATAGTTATTAAAAGTTTAAAACTAAACATAAACTGATCAGCTCGGTGATATTATTATTATTTCAGGTTGAAGCACAGATGAGAAATGGAAAAAGTCGATCAGATAAAGATGAAGTTTTGTCTTAAAACGACTCCGGCGTGTTAAAATGCACTTCTACCACTTCAGCGCTGTTATTTCAGCCAAAGTGAGAATATGAACTAATCCCAGTAAAAATATTCACTTTATCTTTTCTAATTAATATCTATTGGTGCAGGTGTTTGTTTACATTGAGACAGTAGCGCATTAGTAGATTATTTTAAAGTAGATGATTAAATCCCACACATAACTGTTCATAACATCACTTTTACTCCACATGTAGATTCACTGATGGTGCAGATTAAACTTCAGCCAGAGATCTGAGGACTGCAGAAGATTCCGGAAATTCTGGCAGGACAGACAGACAGACAGAGACTGAGAGACAAAACCTCTCTCTCATTTGTATAGATAATTGAAGTTGCTGTCAGTAATAATAGAATACAGGTTGACTGTCGATTTCAACGTGTTTAACCGTAACTTATTTGATTGAATATATCAGATCAGTTTGACTATTACACCCATATGGGGATTTATTCTCCTTTTCCTATTATAATGCGCTCCACTCTTCTGGGAAGGCTTTCCACTGGATGTGTGCAGGTGTGTGTGTGTGTGTGTGTGTGTGTGTGTGTGTGTGTGTGTGTGTGTGTGTGTGTTCTACAGGAGCATTATTGAGCTCGGGCGCTGATGTCGGGATCAGGCTCCATTTCAATCAGCTCGTCCCAACGCTGACGGTTCAGTGGGGTTGAGTTCGGTCTGGGCTCTGTGCAGGACACTCGAGCTCTTCCACTCCGACACACTCCAAACACACCATGACTTCACGGACCTGGATCTCACAGAGACCAGATTGTCGACTAACTTTTAGCCATAAAATACGAGGTAGCTGAGCAGACACCACTTACGAAGCTCACCCTCTCCGAATGGCTGGTCTGCTCACACCACATGGCGACGGCTTCTTTAATCTCTTGTGCTCAGTCATCAGGTGGATGTAATGAATATGCTCGATCCTCATGTCCTGCTTTCTCACAAAAACAAGTCTACCATGTCTGGAGTTAAAGTGAATAGAGCCGTGTGTTTGTGCGGCGCTTTTACGTTTTAGAAATCATGTTATTGTGTCCACGCTTTGTCCTTTCTGTCTCTTAGACTCCTGTTAGCTGTGTTTAATCATTCTGTGTCTGAGAGGAGCTCGCACTACATGCTTCATCACAGAGAAAATCAAACAGGCTTGAAAATATCAGAGCATGCCGACTGAGAAAATCACTCTCTGAAGCGTTCACGCTAGCCGAGCGGTCGCCACGGGAACACATAGCGAGCTGGTGGCTGTAAAACTGGTGCAGCGTGCACTCGGCGCTAAAGCTCTCTAAAGCTCTCCACCTCGAGGAACATCACCAGGATCAAGGTCCATCACAAGAATGAGTGTGTAAGAGTGTGTGTGTGTGTGTGTGTGTGTGTGTGTGTGTGTGTGTGTGTGTGTGTGTGTTGTGTGTGTGTGCGCTGTGGGCTAAGGTGACCTGGAGTCACATTTTGTTGTGTGTGTTCCTGGGACAGGATCCAGATCCAGGATGGACACTGAACAGGATGAAGTGCTGACTGACGATGAATGAATGAACTTATAGACACAAGTAGAAGCACAAGCAGGAGGTGGAGTTCACAGTCTTAAATAAGACCTCGTTCACAAGTGAACGAATGCAGCCTTTGTGTTGTAGCGAGTGCTCGAGCATTCCTCCGATCTGCTGTTCCTGTTGCGGCAGCTATAAACACTCGTCCTCTCTTTAAACATAGTTGTGCTCAAAAGTTTGCATCCCTCAGGAGAATTTGCAAGATGTGCACCATTTTTTAAAGAAAACACGAGAGAAGGCAAAACTTTCTTATAGGACTCAAGTTCATATGTACAGCATAACAGAATGGCACAATCATCAAACTAAACATGACAATAAAGAAAATTAGGAAATAATCACTGTTGAAAAGTTTGCATTATTAGTCCTTAATATTGTGCATCCCTTTAGCATCAATGTCGGCAGGCTTCTTGGCCCACCAGAACCTTCACCGTTCTCTGCTGTAGCCTTTGGAGGCTCCACTTGGCCTTGTGCATTGATCATTGTCATGTTGGAACGTCCAGGAGCGACCCATGTGCAGCTTTCGTACTGTAGAATGCGAATTGTCTGACAGTATTTTCTGATAACATACCGCATTCTTCTCGCCATCAGTTTTGTCTGACTTCCCTCCCTGTGCCACTGGAGCTCACACAAAACACAAGAGATCCCCCACCATGCTTCACAGAGGGGACGGTGCACGTTTCACAATAAACCTAGCATTTATGGTTGTGGCTACGAAGTTAATTTTGGTCTCATCATTCCACATGTCTCTGCTCCAGAAGCTGTGAGGCTGGTCTAGGTGTCTGCCGTACTGCAAGCGGGCCTTTTTGTGGCATGGACGCAGTAACGGGTTTCTCCTGGCAGCTCGACCCCGCAGGTCATTTGTGTTCCAGCAGCTCCTTATCGTTGTTTGTGGGTTTTTCTTTGCGTCTTGAACAATTCTTCTGCCGGTTGTGGGTGAAAGCTTTACCTGCCCGTGGCTCTTATTCTCTACCTCTTTATCAGGTGTGAACAGTGCTGACTGGCATTTTTAAGCGTTGAGATTTATCTTTTTATATCCTTTTCCTGCTTCATAAAGTTTGACTACGTTATTCCGCGGGTCCACTGGAGGTTCATTTGATAATGAATGACATCATGTGACCACTATGCTTAAATAAGAAATAATTATTTCGCATTATCAGCCATATTTTCCAGTTAAATGGCAATGTCTAACAATTTCTTTCATGGTGTGCAAACTTTTGACCAATCAGAACGCAGAGCTCGGCGGCACTGTGGTGACTTTAACGCGCCGAACGTACCGACGTTGATGTTAAACACTGCATCGTGTTCCGTTTCCGTTCAGACCAGGTTTTCTCAGCCCCGGTGTTCTCTCAGCTCTAAACTCGGCTAATAGGATTGTGGGTAAGCGGCGCTCGCTTGCCTGAATTTACGGGCTTAATTCACTCGTACCCTCTCATGGCCCTTGGTCTAATTCTCTTCCTTAAAGAGCTGCGGTGGACAGATTTACATCCATATGGAGACCTCGCAGAGTTCACACCGCTTCCGGGGATAATAAAGTAACACAATAAAATAAAACAAGCCTGAATCTGGTCAGCGTCGGGTATCTGATACTCCAGACTCCGAGGTCAGACATGAAAATAACAGAAAACAACAACAATATTTGTATCAAATATGTATATATTTTAGATACACAATTAATCAATCCAGACGTTTGTAATAATGTAAACAAATCTGAGTATATAAAATTTTTAAACTTGTTCGTTTTTATTTATCATCCATATTTTTCAGTTCTATGTTTATAAACAACATTTTGTGTTATAGAGACACACACTGAATTAATGTATTATTATTATTATTATTATTATTTTTCTCATCAAAAAGAAAAATAAAACATGTCTAACATTATATAAAAGTTTAGCAAAAGTTTTTAACTGAAACTGAACAGGACGAAACGGTAAATCAAAGTTTTTCAGCGTAAACATTTGTTTCTTCTCCTTCTTTATGAGTTCGAGCGCCGTAGTCAGCATGTTCACTACTTAGGGCTCAGACTTAAGCATTTAATTAGTGCCAGCCTTAGCTAATCTCACACACACACACACACACACACACACACACACACACACACACACACACACACACACCTCAACATGTGACCCCTTTACCGGGCGGTGATGGATTACCCAGAATGCTCGAAGGCGTACAGAGGACAGCTTGTGTGTGAAGTTCGGCTGTGTTTCATACACTGACTTACATAGAGACGTCTCTGTTACACTACATGTATACGTGTGTGTTTTGGTGTGTGTGTGTGTGTGTGTGTGTGTGTGTGTGTGTGTGTACACAATTCAAAATAGTTGGAAAAATCTACACAAACTCCTAGACGTACATTTTAAAAAGGAGAGTTTGTGTAGATTTTCACATGGGACAGATGCTGTATGTCTGATGAGTCAGATTTCTCTCAGTGTGTGTCGAGAGATCAGATTATTAGTTGTTACTGATGTCCTCTGTCTCACACACACACCACAACCCTTACTGTTTCTGGCTTAAACTCACTTTCTGTTTATTGTCAGATCATTTAGTGCTTTTCTAGGACCAAATGTTTGGAGTGAAATAAAGTAATCTGAACAACAATAATCATAATTTCATATACACTACGTCTCATAACTCCACGGTGTACAGTCTCCTGGATATTATATACTAACAGAGAGACAGTCAGTACATTTACATGCACATAAAAGAGGGGATATGACCCCTAGCACAGAGGAGTCCTACTCACAAATTGATTCCTCTCCCTTCTTCTGTACTGGAACAGTATTTCAATTAAATGGCCGAGCTGTAGCCATAGCACTGTAACCATGGTGATAATCATAGAGCTGTAACCATGGAGCTATAACCATAGAGCTGTACCCATGGTAATAATCATAGAGCTGTAACCATGGTGATAATCATAGGGCTGTAACCATATAATCATAGAGCTGTAACCATATAATCATAGAGCTGTACCCATGGTGATAATCATAGAGCTGTAACTATGGAGCTATAACCATAGAGCTGTACCCATGGTGATAATCATAGAGCTGTAACCATATAATCATAGAGCTGTAACCATGGTGATAATCATAGAGCTGTAACCATATAATCATAGAGCTGTAACCATGGTGATAATCATAGAGCTGTAACCATGGAGCTATAACCATAGAGCTGTAACCATGGTGATAACCATAGAGCTGTAACCATGGTGATAACCATAGAGCTGTAATCATGGAGCTATAACCATAGAGCTGTAACCATGGTGATAATCATAGAGCTGTAACCATGGTGATAATCATAGAGCTGTAACCATGGTGATAACCATAGAGCTGTAACCATGGAGCTATAACCATAGAGCTGTAACCATGGTGATAATCATAGAGCTGTAACCATGGTGATAACCATAGAGCTGTAATCATGGTGATAACCATAGAGTTATAACTAAAGAACTGTAACTATAGAGATACTATGTAACCATAGAGCTGTAACCATGGTGATAATCATAGAGCTGTAACTATGGAGCTATAACCATAGAGCTGTAACCATAGTGATAATCATAGAGCTGTAACCATGGTGATAATCATAGAGCTGTAACCATGGTGATAATCATAGCGCTGTAACCATGGTGATAATCATAGCGCTGTAACCATGGTGATAATCATAGAGCTGTAACCATGGTGATAACCATAGAGCTGTAACCATGGTGATAACCATAGAGCTATAACCATAGAGCTGTAACCATGGAGCTATAACCATGGACCTTTCTCCATAAACGTGTGATCATAGAGCTATAATGATAGAGCGGTAAGCATACAGCCTAACCATCATAGAGCTGTAATCATGGAGCTGTAACCATGGAGCTGTAACCATGGAGATGTAAACATAGCCATAACTTAACTGTTATGTACTTAGGGTGTTTTCCCATTAAACATGATTCATTTGTACCGTGCCCAGGAACGATCTCTGTCCCCCTCCCTGCTCCCCCACTGGACAGCATTCACATTGTTTTTTTGTTCTCCGTTCTCGGGTACACTTGGGTATTTACACTCTCCCAGACAGCTGGTGACAGCCTGCACATAGCAGGTTTGGGAGCCGCCATTAAACCCCAGACAGGAAGAGAATGATGAAGTTAACCTTTGTGCAATTCCGAATATTATTGATATTTCGGATAAAAGGTCAAGGGTAAGGCTCCCGTAGAGTGCCTTTAATGTAACAGCTATGGCTGTGGAGGTCAGAGGATGAGATTGGAGCGTGCGACACACACTGTGATTTCACAATGATGATGTCGCATCGAAACAGCGATCTACTTCCAGTCCACGGTACGACTGGCTTCCGTATTTTGATTCAATCCGTGATTCATGCCGTACTGTGCTCGAGAGAGAGAGAGAGACTGAGAGACAGACAGATGGAAAGAGACATAGAGAGAGAGGGACAGGGAGCCAGACAGAAAAAGACAGTGAAACTATCAGGTAGGGGGGGACAGACAGAGACACAGAGAGGGAGAAAATGATACAGATAGAAACAGCCAGAGAGGAAGAGACAGACAGCGATGGGGTGAAAAAAAAACTGTCTCGCCCACCGTCTCACACACCGTCTCACACACCGCATGTGTA